>DWPC01000096.1:0-13642 GCA_018251435.1 Oarisma aurantiaca
TGAAAGAGTAACAAACATCCATACATCCATACATCCATACATCCATACAAACTTTCGCCTTTATAATAGTAGTAGGATATTATAATAAGTTTTAGCTGGTCTAATTGTACTGAGAATTTTGTATTAGTAGTAGTAGTATTTTGTATTATAATCTGTTTAGATTATAATTAGGTATGTATTTTTTGATGCATTTAATTTTGCCATAAACTCATGTATTTGACAGAGTGTACAGTATTAATGTACAATATTGATCACAATCGTAAAATAAATGTTCAAAGTTTTGAACATCATATTATATAAACATTATTATATTATTATCATAATAAACATGATACTTTTTTGGTAGGTATTTTACGGTTTTGCATTACAAAGTCATACATATATAAAAAGTGTGTAGGTATGTTATGATGATGTGATGTGTGTCGAAAGTGATCATTATAACAATTTCAACAACATGATTAATTCTGACCCAATTTTAGAGGGACAAAAATGGAAATCGAAGATAAGAATTTGATTATTAATATAAAATTCAAGTATCGGAGCAAGGTCTTTCTATATTTTGACAGCTGTTACGGCGCATAATAAACAAGTCCATAGAAAATGTAATTAAAGAGATGTATTGTGTTGAAATTGATTTTTTTCTTATCATGACCCTCTGAATATAAATTGCTGTAGGTATATAATTACTTCCTACTTGAAACAAGCCCAAACGGTTATCTAGCATGGTGATATAAACGGAAAGAAAGACTAATGCTAGACAAATCGCGAGCTAGAGAATGATTAGGTACTTATTGACTTTAGTTTAATTCAACAATGTTGTCAAAATGCAGTAACTTATTGTGTTCATCTTGCTGGTACTTAGTGTATAGAATAGTTGGTTTTTCTTTTATATAAATAGTCAACAAACAAACTGAAAACAACTGACATCAGTAAATCCAAGAAAACATTAAAAAACACTCAGGTATAGATCCACTTTTCAAATCAAGGTTATAATTATGTAACCCTTGACCTTTTCAGTTTGTGTGTTACAAATTAAACTAAGAAAGTACTTACCAACTGTGGTGTATCTAACATAAGTCTCTTGGTTGTCCATCATGGCATCAACTGCTTGTTTCTCACAATACAAAGCAGTGACCACTGCTATTGTAGGTTGTCTAGATGAGCACAATCGAGGCATTTGTTTCACCACCTAAGTAATAACAGCAGTTTAAAATACATTGGGCATAGGCAGTTTTGGCGTTACAACGACACCAAAAAAATAATCATTTATATTCTTTGACGATTACAACAAATAAACTTAAAAATTATTCAGGCTATCCAAGATTTTCTTTATTGTTACAACTTTCACGACGACATTTTTCCGTGGTACGAATCGAGTAACTTGGTGATAAAACATTGTAATAAGTCATTGAATCCATTAGTCTAATACATCAATCATAGTACATACATCATCATACATCATAATCAATTACATTGCATAGTGATAATTAAACATCAGTGTAGAATTATAAATATATCTTTAGAAAGTCTGTGTTAAAACTATTGCATGTTAGTAATACATGTGTAACCAGTCAACTGAAACATTACTATACTGTTCTAAGTATTACCTGTGTGTCTACGCTGTGCTGGCGAATGTACAGACCTTCGGACATGGTCCGTGTCAGACCTTTCTCTTCTAATGCTTCCAGTGCATCTTTCACATCTGTTTTTGACCATTTTCCAACCCTTAAAAAACAAATTGGCTTTTAATTTGTATTTGTATATTACTTATAACTGGTGCTTGAAACTAATTAATGTTTTTTCATATTTTTAATGTTACATAGAAGTCTACATAAGCTTTTGGGACTAAACAGTTTTAAGTCCAATAAGTTTAGTTAGTTTTTAATTTAAAGAGAAATAATATACTAACGTTACAAAGTCATCAACGGTTAATGGATTAGGATAGGCATTTTCAATCATGTCCAGTACTCTTTGTTCTGATATCACAGGTGCTTGATTAACTGCAGTATCTTCAATGAACGCTGCAAAACGAAAATTATATTAGAACCAAAAAAAATACAAAAATATTCAAACAAAACTTACACATGCCAAGCAATCTAAGGCAATAAGACATTTACATCTCAAATAATATTATTACTGTCTATACTATATTTCACATAATTACAAATAACAGTAGGTATTTTCTTAAGCTTTTATTCTATAAGTGACTAATATTTTAGGCAAACTGATTATGTACATATCTTTTTACAGTAAAGAATGGGAAAGACTAAATGATAACTACCTAAAGATACATTAAATGGGAGTTACCTAAATGACAATAACTACAATAATATAATTTCTAGCTACTACAATTATTTTCAGTTATTCATTTGCTGTTTTATTGTGACAAATAATTGTTAAATAGTTGGTTATCTACTGCAAAAATAAACAATATAATTATGTTGTACTCCTGTGTATATATTTTCTTAGTTTACTCTGAATTGTGATTCAATGAGCAAACAGCATTATCTAATAATCATTAAGTATTTAAATTATGTTATGCTCAAAGACTAAAAAAAAAATGAAAGAAAAAAAGTGTAATCAAATATCATATTGTATTGGTTATCAGTATATTATGAACGAAACTCTGGACCAATTTTATTTTCCTCTGTCATGTATATTCTAAACTATTGTTTTAAAATAACTATAAAACTTTAACATCTATAAAACTTTGTTTAAAAATAACAAATAACATGACGTCTAAAAATTTTTTTTTTTTATAGCCTAAGCAGGCAAACGAGCAGACGGGTCACTGTTGGCGGCACCAACGCGTTGCCGGCCTCGAACTTCAAAATTGTTTTTTGAAGTTCTGTAATATTTATTATTCATCAGATTTTTTCATTGAAAAATATATATTTTTTATAAAGTAAATCAAAATTAGGTAGGTACCTTTTAATAAAAGTTCATATAACTCAAATAAAACATTAATGTTTCAAATTTCTTTTATCTCTGTTATCTTAAGCTCAAGAAATCTACTTCTTAATCCTATACTTTTCAAAACACATCTATCTATCTTAAAAGAAATGGATAAAGTACAAAATTTATATAACATACTAAAAAAATGTTTATGAAGGGACAGAGAGTGAAATTAATACAATTATGACCAGTATAACCAAAAGGCAACAAAACAATCTCATGCAAATAAGGATGTGGGCACTTCTTTCATATTATCTTACAACAGTTTAAACATCAATCATTATATTATAAAATTTTGTTACTGAGATGACTCATTGTAACTCATACTTCTAACATTATTCCATACATGTCATACAAATGGATACATTATAACCTTTTTGGAGGCTGACATCATCTACAATGTGTTCATCAAATAATTTAAATATGCAAGTTTGGGACTGATTATTTCATTCCATTATCAGTTACTTGTTAGTTTGTAGAGTTGCTATGTTCAGAGTATTGAAAAACAAACACACATGCATAAATCATAAATTAAATACTATACATACAGCCATTTAAATACTTGTATATAATGTTCTTACTGGTAATATCTCCATTTGTTTCTGTACCATAAATTAAGAAATAGATTATAATAATATCAGATATAAATAAATATGTACTTAATTTAAAATTCAACAAATATGAATAGACATTCAATAATTTCATTTGGCCTATGACATACATATATGTTTTTGTATACCTGATAATTAAAACTGTTTAAGGAATATAGTAACAACATTGTACAGACCTTGTGGTGGGGGTCCAGAGCCTTCTTGTCGTAACTCAACCTCTAATATCTTTAACTGGTGGTATTTATTTTGCATCAACTTTATTATCTTTTTAATGAAGCCAACATAGTCTGAAAACATTTAAAATAAGTTACATTGCAGCGAGTACGTTTGAAATAACCTAAATTTTACATAATAGTAAAGTACTGTGTTAAGATAAATTAAAATTCAAATGATACCTTTTGGAAAGTCCTGAGGACTTACTAGTTCTCTGAAAAATGCTTGTGCTTCATGTGGACAATCATTAAGGCTGACTTCGGGTTTGAACCAGAATCGCAGAGCCCGTGCCTCTCTAGTGTGGGAGCCAGTTGCAGCTGACACCAGGTACACGCAGAACTCCAGCTGTGCATGGCACGGCTCGCTGACCCCATTCTCTGGAAGATAATTTTTTTTCATAATTCTGTTCTTAATGAAGTACATTTTAAGGGCACTTCAAATTATACCCCAAATTACAGTTAAACTACAATTTTATCAGTATTTTTAAACTACAATTTTATCAGTATTTTTAATGTTAGAAAAAGATTGTTTCAAGACATATATTAATAAAGTAATCAAAATATAAATTAATTACACATATTACATGTTCTTCACATAGTTTAGGTATTTACAAGAATAAAGTATAAAAATATTTTTATATTCACCTACCATAAACTTTTTCCTTGTTTATTATTATTCCTGTGTGATCACCACCTGCGACGTGGATTTTATCACTTGGTTCCGCCTCTATCACTTTTCTTTCAACAATTAGAGTAGTAGATGTAGATGTTTTACATTTTGGAGTCATGATAACTTTTTCTTCCACTATGTCACCCATGGCTCTAGCTAATAAATTAGCTTAATCACAAAACGCACCAGTCCTTAATTCCTGATTGAGAATAAGAGCAAGTAGGTACGGTAATTATTATTATGATGATGTGAACCTGTGACTCACGTCAAATAACGTAAGTAGCTTAAAATAAAGTATTTATCACTTATCTTCTCAAGAAATTAAAAATAGATTTAATTTGGCTTTGCAGTTGATAGTTAGCTCATTTAAAAACTACTAAGAATGGATTTATTCGAAGCCAAACTAACTTGTAATGTTCAAGTTTACTGAAGGAAGGAATGAAACTAGAATAAAGTGAAGGAACTAAGTGAAGGCAAGTTAGTATCCGCCCCACTAAAGGCAGATTTACTTGATGATCTAATTTAATCCACTTAAGGTTATAATTTGTACCAACTGAAGACGTAAAGAGATAAATAAAGAGTTACAAGACAAGAGTAGGTAAATAATATAACTAACCCAGCAAGATTACCTTGGAAAGTATATATAAAAAATATTTAAACAACACAACAACAAACAACAAGAACGGCAGGTCACAGAAACAGAATAATATTGCACAGATCAGTTATTAGAATATTGCGACTTGTTTTTTTTTCTCTACATGGCATTGACGTATGTACGTACAGCCAAAGACAAGTAAAACGCGGGAAACAAAATTATTAAGGTATCTAAATAAAATTTTATTGTGACTTGTCGTTTATGTGTTGTTTGCATTCTTTGATAAAGTTTGCATTGCATTGCATACAGGCTATATAAATATATTTACTTAATATACTCTGTGGGTCGATGGGCTTTTCCCTATTTGGTTTAAAATATTGTATAATAGAATAAGGATTGAGTACATATTGGAGTCTGTTATCTGTATAAATACCTAATATTTGATTGAAGGCATTGAAGTTATTTGATTGAATCCGTGGTCTGTGGATATACCTATGTGCCACAGAACAATATACTCTCTCGCTCTCTCTACCACAAAGTACTTTGTAATCATAGATTTAGTTTGTAATATACTGAAAACTGAAACTCTACCGAGAGCTATGTGCAGAGAGTATATTGTTCTGTGCTATGTGCTTCGGTCTTCAAGTTCAATATCATCAATCAATGCTGAATTTAAAAAATAATAACAATATAAGTGAAGCTTAAATCAATTACATACATAATATTTAATGCTATTATTCAATAACTTCGACGGATTAAATACTACAGAATAAATAGGAACTTTTTTAAAATGAAGATATTTGGTTATACAATAATATTGTACGTTATTTTGTTGAAAGTTGAGAGTCAAAGTTTGTCTAGTGTAAGCGATGATGACCTACTTCAATTGATCAAAGAAAAAGAAAAACTTATAGTTTTATTTTGTAAGTAATAATATATTTTTTTCATTTGTCTAATGTGGAAAAAATTCTTATTCATTTCGGTCAGTTTCGTCAGCTCTTTATTGTATTATTATTTATAGCTAAGCCGAAATGTGATGTGTGCAATCAATTAGAACAACATCTGGAAGTATTACAAGAAGATTTCAATAAGAACCTGAATGCTGTCACTGTGAAAGTGGAAAACAGTCACTTGGCTCGCCTGTACAGCCCAACGAAAGAACCAGCCTTGGTTTTCTTTCGGCATGGAGTTCCTTTACTATTTAGTGGTACTTAATATTTTTTTCTTATCTGCTTTTATCTTTAGCCATTTCAAGAATTCCTTGTTTTGGTATTGTTAACTGTTTTGTGGGACGACTATGGGCGTGAGGCAATATATTTATGAGTTAAACAAATTTAAAAGATCATAACAGATTTTGTGTAAGAAAACCCTGCATAACAGTGCATAACTAAAGAATAACTAATATGGGGTCCTTCAAGAAATGGCTCTATCACTTTCTTCTTGGCCGGCAACGCATTGGTCCAACCCCTGGTGTTGCCAATGTCCATGGGCGACAGTGATCACTTACCATCAGGTGACCCGTCTGCTCGTTTGCGTGCTTAGGCTATTAAATAATAATAATAATGTGTACAGAGTATTTATTACAATAATTTATTAGGTTTCACACAACACAGTTTGAATCATTTTATAATATCATGTTGTTTTGCAAGATAGGTAGGTACTTGGTTAAAATTTAAATTACATTTACACAATACTTTAAGGGGAACCTGATGATCATGAGATATATGGATTCTTTGAGAAGAATCAGACTCCAGCTGTTAAGGAGCTCACTGACAAAATATTTGAACATATGACACAAGCTGCCACTGGGGCTACCACTGGGGATTGGTTTGTTATGTTGTGAGTATAAAAAAATAGTCATTTTTTAGCCATATGACCCTGGAGGTCCTAGCACATTTCCAAACTATCGTCTATTGAGAGTGATGAGTGTTTAAAGTTTCAAATCCAAGAATAGAGGAGTACATAATTAATGAACTGCGTAACTCTAGTTCTTTCTCGTTCCATAAAACCTTGCCTGGTATCAGGTCAGTAACATCTTCGTCATTACAGTTATGGAGCATCATGTGTAGATTGCCAGAGGTTGCATGCCGTTTGGGAAGGCGTTGGTGCCACATTGCGCGGTCGCGTGAATGTAGCACGTGTGGACGCTAATTTAGCTGGGGTCACTACAGCTAAACGGTTTAAAGTTACAAAGTTGCCAACATTCCTGTTGTAAGTATAAGTTTTAATTTAAAATTTTATAACAACATGGAAATACACACATTAAGGTATATTCAGTACCTGCATAAGTATAGAAAATAAATATTTACTTATCATTACCTTGGCAGACAAAGAACAAAAAAGATTTCTTTCCTGACATAACGAGATGCACAATTTTAAATTTTTTTTTTTTTCAGTTTCCGTTTGGGTAAATTTTATAGATATGATTTACCGAAAACCGATGTTAAGTCATTTGTAACATTTGCCCAGGATTGGTATAAAAATGCTAAGGGTGAACCAGTACCACTTTTAGCATCACCATTGTAAGTATTTTACATTTATCTTATTTATCATACATACTAAAATGTTTTTCATTTCACAACCCTATTCTAGATTTTTAATTGAACGAAAAGGTTACTATACCAACATTATTTTGTGTGTTTCAGTGATGAAATTGTTGACTGGTGTGTTAACATGTTGAAGCTCAGCATAGACTATGGCATGGATCTGGCTATTAAATATCCTTGGGTTTGGCAAATTGGTTTAGCTGGATTTGGACTTGTTGGTATAACAGCATTAATAGCACTTCTAAAGGCTGGGAAGTCAAAGCCTTTCAAAGCTTTAAAGAAAGAAAAAAAGAGTAAATAAAATATCCACATTTTTAGTAAATCACATTTGACATTCTCTATGTTATTGCAGAGAATGGATCTAGGATAGTATAGGATCAAAGATCTACTTAAGACTTACATTGCTGTCATTGAGTACTTATTAATTGCAGGAAAAAAATTGTGTCACAATCAAAAATATTGTGTCAGGTTTTGTTTGTTGTAAATTTAAAAAGGGATATTTTAGTTAGTTGTTGGGTAGCAATTTAAAGGAAATGCATTTTAAAGTAGTAAAATTATTTTTTATTAATATTTTTTTTTACTTTTTTAACATAAAGGTGATTAATATTCATTTCAGTAAATAAAATACTAGGTTATTGTGATTTTTTTATTTATTGACAGTCCAGCTGCTGAGTGCAGTGTAATTTATGAATTGCATTTATATAAATAAAGCTCTATATAACCATGTAGCTCTTATATTTTATTAATTTATAAATAAAAAAATTCAGTGATGACTAATAATCATCGGTCTATAAATCTGTTGTACATGATCAACCATTTATGCATCAGATATTACAATTTTCATCTTATTTTATGTAATTTGAAAAATTCAAATTGATCTTAAGCAAATAGGTATGTAGACATCTATTAAGATATCCTGGAAATCTGTATAAGTGTTTTTTCGTTTTTACACGTCATAATATATTAATAAATTAAAACTAATAAAATTGAATGTCTATGCAGTATTAAATTCATCCCTAGGAACACCAGTGAACAACTTAATACAAATAAATTAGTGCTAGCACACGTGAATAAAATAGAGAGATCAGTGAACACTCAAATATCTCAGTGCAATATTGAGATAATTGATATAAAGGAATAATGTAAACTAGCAATCATTTTAAATTGTGTCTACCTCAATATTTATTCTAAAAACTGAAGCTGGATCAGCAAGTTCTAATCTAATAACACTTTCAAATTTCTTGTATATCATTGAGAACTCCATGATATTCTGTGGCTTGGATTCTATCCACATTTTGTCAAACTCATAAAATAAGTAGCAATAAAATTTGTGGAACAAGTTGATTGTTGGCAAGTATTGTTTTGCGTTAAACATGTATGTTTTGGCAGAACCATCTTTTAAAAGGTAGTATGCCATTGATGTCAAATTTATACCCACAATTGCAAAAGTATAGCCATATTTAGGATGTTTTGAATGACTTAGGACATGACTTGAGGCTTGAGGATATTCTCTTGCAAAGAACAATAGGTTTTCTAGTCCTAGTAGACCCATCCCACGAAAATCCGTTTTAGGATCATCACCCTGAAAAATAAACTTATATGTTAGCAACTAAAACACATTATCAATAAAAACAAAATATTTTCATACTTTTTAAATAGAAGCTGTAAGTATCAAATAATTAATGCTAGGAATTTTATAAAAGCCAGGGGATTACTGCAAGCTCTTAAATTAGTACTATTTTAATAATCAATTCAATTTTGATGCAATCGAAAATTAATTTTACGTTACTTATAACAGTCAAGTTCTGTACAAAGAAAATTGAAAGTATTACTAAAATAATTCTGTTTTAAAAACTTGTGGAGAGGCCCCTGGACAAAAAATTGCAGCTGGGTAAATCTAATAACAACTCAACATATAACAACAAAGGCCCAAAAATATAGGGTCTTATTTGAACACATTCAACATTATAATATATAGCTTTAGTTTTTTTTTAATATAAAATAAGTAAATGCTTCACCACAATCCCACCTGATGGTAAGTGGTAGGTAGTTGAGTAAGGCATACATTTAAGTAGGCTCCTACTTGGTATAACAGCCCTAATATACAACATAAATTTATAGGAAGGATTAACTGTCCTCCTGTGTTATTCCTCTGCACTATTTTCAAATGGGCAGAAATACTTTTAAAGAAAAGCTTCTTGTTTGAAAACCAGATTTATATCCAAAAGATAAAATAATAAAAGTAGGTGTACCTGAAAACCTATGTCCTGCCACTGCTTTGTTACTCGAGACTCTAATACTTCATTTGGTACTAGCAGAGACCATAACTCTAACAACTTATGTTCATGTTCAAAATTGTTGGGATCAAACTGAGTTTTTCGCAAATCTTCAACATCATTTTCCAACTGTCGGTAGCTCCAGATTTGTTCTAAGCATCTTTTAAATGATCTCAAAAAGGGAACATGTAGCTTGGCATTGATCTTTTTGACTCTAACAATAATGGCAACAGAGGGCTCCAATATATCAGGGAAGTTAACTGGAACAAATTTTCTTTCTGATACCATACAATCCAAAAAAGAAACCACTTCTTTGACATCTCGCGTTCGCGATAACATTAATGAATTCTCTACATTGATTGTTCTTTGAGCTCCAATTTTATCTCCATAACATATTCTTTGAAGTTCACATAATCGTGTAGTTTTCCTCAAAAACCATTTAATAATCGGTCTCGAATACCATTGTAACGTAGACCAGACGTTAAAAAATATCATTTTTATTCACTTTACAATGAACTTAACTTGCCCTTTCATCAAAATGTAAGGATTGGATTGTTTATAAATTCATTTTATGGCGGTTCACTTGGTTACTAAAATATTAACAGATTGATGATTTTATTTTATAGTCAATAAAGCAAGTCAATCATCAACAAAACCTCCATTTAATCGAACCGAAAAATCTCACTCATGTTATGTCTCATAGCAAATAAAACTAAAACAAAGAAGTATATTATAAAAATATACAAAACAAAGCTTAAAAATTATGTCTGAACTCTGAACTGAGGCCAACATGACAGCACAGAACAATATTATACATTCATGATTTCATGATCATGACAGTTACCTACCTAGGCACTCGTTCGTTACTCTATGAAGATAATTAACAAAAAACCCATCTGTCAATTTTGACATCGTCGAACGTCATACATGCGTCAAATGACGTAAATCACACAGATAATGATAGCTTTTACTTTGGTAAAACGCACAGTTTAAATACATGTGTACCTGTCAAAGTAATAAATAAATGCATAAAGCACGCTGGATTATAACGATTATGTCAATTGTGACGTCACAGGCCTACATTTACAGCCAGCATTTTTATTACGTAGTTATATTTAGCCCGACCATAAAATAAATAGTAAACTCTCTAAGCTATGTATCGAGCGTGATCAGTGGTAACCACACACAACATAATATCACATGCCTAGAAAGATACCAATGCCGGATATGTCGCATTTCTATTAATCAACCTAGGTACTTACCTAAACACCCTCGTAAAGAAAAAGTAGGCGAAAGAAAAGAGCGGCATACAAAAAACGTACTGTTTTTTCGAATTTGTGTTTTATTTGATGAAAATTATAATTCACAAATTTTACATTAAAATTATTTACAATGTCATTATCATGCTATGCGTATTCATCACTGAAGTTGTTATTTACAAAAGTCCATAAGGCGTAGGTAGTAGCTACATAAAATCTCCTATCCAATGGATCCACGAAACAAGCGGTTTTAACTTCTCTTATATTTTTTATTAGCCATATCTATCAATCCGTGTAATTTCACATTCCAAATACAACATACAAAAATAATAATTTAGCAAAACTAAAATACATAATAATTATGTAATCATTTATAATTAAGTAGGTAATATAATATATATATATATATAATAATTATAATACCTATTTGATTTACATAAGTACCTACTATTACTTTTCAGCTTCATGTCGATGCAGTCGTGATGCCAGTCTCATTTCAATGTTATCTAACATGAAACTAATATGACTGAATCTTATTGCTTACAAGCATTTGTTGTTTCTATAAATTCTTAAAACACAAATAGGTACGGTAGATACCTAAGATTTCTATTTGTATGATTTACGACATTATGAATTGAAGAACTTAAAAAACTGTAAAGTTGAACATTTTTTTCTCGTATCCTCATGAAATGTATTTTTTTTTGCTATTCAAATATTATTATGACGTAATGATTATAAACAGTATTTTGCAGAATGTACCTGCCTACTTATTATTTCGTTATAATTATCTAATGGTAGGCACCACTTTTGTGTAACAATTCATTAATTTATCAGGAGCGTTTGGTTGGAGGAGCTTAACTTAGCTTATTTTGTTAAGTAGGTATCTATAGATATAATGTTAGATACAACATTTTTCAATCATAAAAATAAAATTCGACCTCGAAAGTGTTCTTTTCAATTTCATATTTGGACGACAACATTAAAGTACAATCTTTATAACGGCCTACTGCACTAACAGTACCTAGGTACCTACCTATCGTAATTCTCGAATCTTTTGGTACCTACCTACCTATTTAGTTTCGACCCATGAGATTCTTTATCTACCTTCTTAATCTAGAAATTAATGTAGATAGTCTTTTGAGCAATAGGTATATCTATGCAATTATTTTTTCTATTGATTACAAACTCTTTTGACGCGGAAAAGCGGGCATTTACTACCTATTATCGATATCTAACATCTGACATAGGTATAGCCTCAGATCCCAGCTAGTTAGGGTAGGCACCCTGCAACTGCAATTTACTACTTCTGTTAGTTTTCTTTGATAGATGCATATCTTATAGCAAAACATGTAATAAATAAAAATCACATACCTACATACCTACTAAAACAATATTTTTCTTGGGTTCAATAAAAGTATTTACAATAAGTATATAAGTACCAAGTTAAATTATTGGTAACAGCGAAAATATAGATAATATGAAATAATTATGTACGTAATTAATCTGTATTAACAAAAAATATGTTGATGTTACATTTCTTTCTTTTTACAGGTAGGTAAGTACCTAGGCACCTAGGTATTATTATCTCACTAAATGTCTTCGTTTAAGTGTCTTAAGGTAATTAAGACTCTTAATTATCTATATAGTTGGTACTTACATGATTGATATTATTAAGACGGTAGGTAGTTACTTAAACTTAAATAATTAGACAAAGAACTAGACACTTGTTAAAGAAGAACAAATTAAACAATGTTTTTCCTGAAAAAAGTTTAGATCTAATACATTTCAGTTCTACTACATTAATTTGATACGATTTACTTAAGAATTCTGATCAAAATTATTGTAATAAAAAAATAAAACAAAAATATACCTACTACCTAAATTATGGAGGGAATTATAAAAGACTTCCTACTATTCCTCGTAAACACGCTCGTCCCATTATCAGAACTGGAAATTGAAACAATCTGAAACCCATTCACTTTCGGGTTAAATCTAGGTATTTGTTATAAATGATGGATGCTATTAAATATAATTCTCTAAACTGTGTATTGAAATAAGACACGACGACATAATCATATTATAGGTACCAGGTATGTACCATGTTCATCATATTTGATGCCACAGCCTCCACAGGTTACTCTCTACGGAAAAAAAATACCTATGATAAGTATAATATACGCAGCACAGACCACGAAGTTATAGATAGGTATGTAACTTAATCTGTGGTACGCAAACTACGCAGCGTAGCATTAGCGTTAAGCCAAAGTGGTTCACTATTATTAAAATTATTCTAAATAAATTATACTATATTAAACTTTTACTAAAATTATTACTTTTTCTGAAATGTCTTACTTACTAAAAGCAAGACTTCATTCAAAATCTTTCGTTTTTAATAGTTTTTTTTTTCATAATTTGAAAGCTGCTCTCTAATATTGTGATAATAATATACAGTAGTAGGTAGGTAGGTACCTATTGCTATAATTAGGTATGTTGCTGACAATAACGTCTCTATAAATAT
>DWPC01000097.1:0-13608 GCA_018251435.1 Oarisma aurantiaca
AAGTTGTTTACATTCTTACTTGTTGTGTAATCATGTCCTGTTAAATGCGTTTGTTTTATATAGGGTTTACAGCTAGGGGTTTTCAGGTTTAGATATGGTTGTAAGGTATAGTTGGTTTGACATTAGTAACATTGTATTTTAGATAGTTATCAAATAGTTAATTATGAAATCGCCCAACGTCATAGGAAACGGAAAGATAAAACGGTTCCCCGAAGGGATTGGTTTTACTAGTGATCGTACATGTGGAAAAAAATCTTTCTATAAGTAATAATACTTATTAGTATTTAACTTTAATAATATTATTTGCTATTACTACGTAAACACTGTCATTATTTCTTTATTTTTTAATGTTCTTTTTTTTGACCTGCCAAATCTCTCCCCTGTTCATGAAGTCTTTGATGTGGCTGACGCTCATGAACGTCTTACAATCTGGTCGATTGTCAATAACCGACTGTTTTCTTAAGAAAGAAGAAGAACATTTTAGTGATAGTAATGCTATCAAATATATATGTAATGGTAATAAAAGTTAAAAGACTTGTAATGTTGAAGATATACAAGCGATTAGGAGACATCGGTGTCATTTACATAAGATTATTTCTTTTATTGCGTCGATAATAAAATGCACGTACGTAATTTTTGTGTTTTTTTAGCATAGTTTATTAGAACGTCGTTTTTTCTTAAATTGTTTTGAGTTTCAATATATTTTTACACATATTAGGTAGGTATATCATAATGCAAAACTCTTAAGTATCACGGGTAAAGTAAAAAGACACAAGGATGTTGCTACATAATGTTGCATACATTACAGGACCCACTATTAAGCGGGCTCGTAGAGACTCGTACGAGTAGAAGCTGATTTACTGTACCCGTATTGTCACCGAATTTTGAATCGTTGCATCTTCAGTACAGTGCTTTTCATAAATTTTTTTATTTAATTATTTGCAGGTAGCGACGCAAAACCAATATGGAATAGGTTTAGGAATAAAACGAGAAGTATTTTTCTTAAATTTAGAAGACGGCTATTTTGGCTGTCAAGTAAACGAATCGACACAAATATTACAATTATATGAATTATCAAAATTATGCGACGGTGTGCCAGACTGCTATAAGGCGTCTGACGAGCTTAGGACAGATTTAAAATGCACAGGTAAGTCGATGATGACATTAGAAAAAATAACAATGATATTATGAATAGCAAAACTTATGTGAGAAATATTGCAATAATTATTGTTGTTGTTTAAGATGATTGTACCAAAGAAGATGGCGCACGTTGTATAAATGGTGCTTGTCTCAACGGAGTGTGCCATTGTAATGACGGATTCGGCGGATGTAACTGTCAAGAATCTGGTTGGTATTCGTTATCTTGTGGTCATCTTAATGTCCTCTTGTTCTGTTTCTTTGATGCGTTCGATGAGACGAGAGATGTGTACTATAATATATGGTCCATCATAATACATTTATTTATAAATAAATATTCATCAAGTATTCAGAAATAAAGTTGATACAATAAGAAAATGGAGCATGTAACTCAAAAATCTCTTATTTTATTTTCAGATATAAACGAATGTAAAGACAGGCCTTGTGATGTTTTTGCACACTGTACCAATACAGTTGGAAGTTTTCAATGCTCTTGTTTCCCTGGATATGAGGGAGATGGATTCACGTGCAAAGGTAAGATTAAATAAGTTTATTATAACATAAAAAAAACTCTACGACTTCAATAAACAATATAGGTACTTATTACGTACTTATTAAAACTCAGTATACTTAACTTTTTCATAAAATTTTAGACATAAATGAGTGCGACGATCCATCAATAGCGGCACGATGTGTCCAAAACGCTGAATGTTGCAATCTTCCTGCGCATTTTATCTGCAAGTGTAATCGAGGTTTCGAGGGTGACGGCGAAGAAGAGTGCAGAGGTAAATACAAATTTGTATAACTGCTGACTCTTGTAGGTTCTAATGTTTTATCTTTAAAATCTTAGTTTCATTATGAATGTTAGCAGCTAAAATATTCATATAATTTTATCCAAATGCATTTTAGATATCGATGAGTGCCGAAGACCAGGTGCTTGTGGAGTTAACGCCGTGTGTCAGAATTACCCTGGAAATTATACGTGTGCTTGCCAAGCGGGCTATACCGGAAATCCTTTTGATGGCGTAAGATATATTACATATGGTATCGAAAATGATATTAATGATAATATATCTAATGATATTTTCTACATAGTTATTGTTTGAATTTAGTGTGTGGACATCGACGAATGCGCGGCTGGGCCTGCTTGCGGACCCGGAGCAACATGTCGAAATCTGGCGGGTGGTTACGAATGCAGCTGTCCACCTGGCTCTGAAGGGGATCCCCGCGTAGAGTGCCGTGACCATGACGAATGTTCCCGTGCTTCCTGTGGTCGTGGGGCACTTTGCGAAAATGTACCTGGAGCCTTTCGCTGTATTTGTCCACCCGGTTTCGAAGGCAATCCGGATGTTGAATGTATTGGTAAGCTAGCTGCCAGAAATGCACAATTTGGCATTCGTCTTAACATGCTTTCTGTGGTCTAATGCTTATAATAACTTACTTATAATAACCACGCAACATGGTAAGCTAAATACTACCGCATTGGACGCGCGGTAGCGTCATGCTCTTACTAATTACTTTCGGTACTATACTTTTATTTCCATGACATACATATATTTTACAGCGTTGGTTGACTTCAGGGATTATTCTACGGTGAGGTCTTTTGTTTTTCTTCGTTTCAACGAATTGTGATGTTCTTGGATTTCTGCGCAAATACGACGAAAATGCGCGCTTATCATGTATCTTTTCTTCCAGTCTTTGGTTTTGTATTTTATTGTTCTTCATCTATTATTTTCTCAATTTTATGTTCCATTTCTTCTTCCTAGTGGCTGACGGAGTACCTTTTGCGTGCGTATAGTATGCTTCATTACATTACTATAATAAAATAACTAGCAAGTGTAATAAGATGTGAGTTGTTTGTTATACCAGACGTGGATGAATGTAAGAGTAGCAAGCCAGTATGCGGTGAGAACGCCGTATGCACCAATACAGTGGGAAGCTTTATTTGTACCTGTGCACCTGAGTATACAGGAGATGCACGAATTAATGGCGGATGTCAAGATATAGATGAGTGTGAGCTGCTTGAACGGCCTTGCGGTCTACATGCCGTTTGTAAAAACGCTGCGCCGGGATATAACTGTGTTTGTCCTCAAGGATACAAAGCTAAACCAGATCCTCAAATAGCATGTGAACAGGTAATTAAATCATTACTATTAGAAAACTTATATTTTAATACTGTTACTTATTACTTAATATACATATGTATGTTTACAGATTGATGTGAAGACGTTATGTAAATCGAATTTTGACTGCACAAACAATGCTGAATGTATTAATGAACAATGTTTTTGTAAGCACGGTTTTGAAGCTAGAGGATCAGTTTGTGTTGACGTCGATGAATGTACTAACAATTTAAAATGCGGAGAAAATGCTTTATGTGTTAATACACCCGGAAGTTATAGCTGTGATTGCATTGTTGGATTTATTGGGTCACCACCAGAAGTACAATGTAGAGCACCATGCGAAGATGTTAAATGTGGTGAACATTCTTATTGTAAACCTGACGGCACAGACGCTTACTGTGTGTGTGATGAAGGTTGGACTTTTGATCCAAATGACATAGCCGCTGGTTGCATTGATATAGACGAATGTGACGCTGCTTTAGGACCAGTTGGGCGCTGTGGAACAAATGCACGTTGTAGCAATACTTTAGGTAGTTTTGCGTGTCAATGTCCTGACGGATACACTGGAGATGCTTATAAACAATGCTCTGATATAGATGAATGTCAAGTAGAAAATGTATGCGGCATAGGAGCAGATTGCAAAAATCAAGACGGGTCTTTTTCTTGTAAATGCCCCGAAGGCACGATTCCAGACCCAGATCCTCGAGTAAGATGCTCTGAAGTACTTTCTTGTAAATTTGATCGCGAGTGTCCTGGTAATGCGATTTGTGATGCTCACGCTAAATGTCTTTGTCCGGAGCCAAATGTTGGCAATGATTGTCGCCGTAAGTACAATTCCACATCACAAAACACTATATCCGTACAAATTATTTAATAAGTGTTCAGTTTATAAAATGTCGCTTTATTACAGATCCATGTGAAAATCTTCAATGCGGTAGTAATTCTGAATGCCTATTAAATGAACAAGTAGCTCAATGTCTTTGCAAAAGTGGATTTACTGGTGATCCAACATCGGCCAGTGGTTGTCAGGATATCAATGAATGCGATGTAAATCCTTGTGCTATTGGAGCAGTCTGTAAAAATCTACCAGGCCAATTTGTATGTGAATGCCCGGGAAGTTTCAGTGGGGATCCATATATTGAAGGATGTGTAAGTGGTAAAAGGCCAAATGAATGTAACAGTAATAATCCATGCCCGCAGGGTGAACAATGTATATTACATGATGGTGAAAATGTTTGTATATGTTCCCAAGGATTTGCACGAAACAAAGAAACTGGGTTATGCGAAGATATTAATGAGTGCACTCAACATGGGCGCAGTCCCTGTGGACTTAATGCTATATGTAAAAATTTACCAGGTAGCTATGAATGTAAATGTCCTCCAGAATATGGTGGAAATCCTTACAATCTATGTGAAATTTGTAATGATATAAGTTGTCAGTGTCAGTCACCATATAAAGTTGTCGATGGCAATTGTGTACTCTCTGGCTGTACAAAAGATAACAAATGCGGTAAAGGGGCTGAGTGTATAATAATATCTGATGGAGTCAGTTATTGTGCTTGTCCAGCTGGTTATTCTCAAACTATTGATGGCGCATGTGAAGATATCAATGAATGTGTGTCTGGTCAGCCCGTTTGTGGATTTGGTGCTGAATGTATAAATACACCTGGTTCATTCAAATGTAAATGTCCATCAGGTTATGGTCAAGATCTCATAACTGGGCAATGCAGTTTAAACCAAAAACGCTGCATTAGCGATTCAGACTGTTTCGCTAATGAAAAATGCATACAACCAGGGAAATGTGTCTGCCCACCGCCATTTTACTTAGACGTTACAGACGGACAAAAGTGTAAAAGTCCCTGTGAAAGGTTTATTTGCGGTATCAATGCTAAATGTACTCCAAGCGATCCACCAAAATGTATGTGCATGTCTGGTTATGAAGGAGATCCATATACTGGTTGTACTAATAGAAATGAATGCCATAGTGCACCTTGTGCCTACGGAGCGATATGCCATGATCAAAAAGGCGGTTATCAATGTGTTTGTCCCGATAATATGGTTGGAGACCCATATAAATCAGGCTGTAAGTATTTAAAGTTCAATATGTATACTCTTTTAATAATGTTACTTAAGCGTACATACTCGTATTAGTTAATTATTACATTTTTAATCTTATCTATGGTTTTCTTTAGGTACCATTGAAGAAGGTCCATCGCAAAAACAACTTTGTAATCAAGATAGTGAGTGCCCCAATAATCTTGCTTGCATAAATCGCGCGTGCGTGTCTCCCTGTTCTACGGTGTCTTGTGGAGCGAATGCGTTTTGTGAAGTTGAAAACCATGCTGCGTGGTGCCGTTGCAACCCTGGCTATACTAAGCCTGAAGGTGGAAAATGTATCTCTGGTAAGAAAATAATATATCAGATTATAATGGTTTGAAAAACTGTTAGATTATCGAATGATTTTTTTAAATGTTAATACTTACCATTTCAGGGTGTGATAACTATTCATGTGCTCCAGCTGCACAGTGTATAATTTCGAAAACAGGCCCGACTTGTGTTTGCCCTGAAGGAATGGTAGGGAATCCATTTCCTGGTGGAGCCTGTAGGCGAGACATATGTGGACCAGGCATGCCCTGTGAAAACCCGTTAACCTGTATAGCAGGTCGCTGTCGTCAGCGATGTGAGAATGTTGTATGTGGTATAGGTGCTTCGTGTAACGAAGACAATGGACGTTGTGTTTGCAATGCATTTTTTGTCGGAAATCCTGATTTGTTATGCATGCCCCGTACGTATAATTTTATTTATTTACAATGAATGTTTCAATTTCGATAATTTAGCGTCGATATTTATAAACGTATATGCATTTCAGCTGTTGCACCTCCAATTTGTGAACCTGGATGTGGTCAAAATGCGCATTGTATATATGGTCGAATTAATACATGTAAATGTGATAAAGGATACACTGGAAATCCATACGATACATGTTTACCGCGCAGGCAAATAACATGTGCCAAAACATCTTGTGGAGCAAATGCCGTTTGCCAACAAACCCGAACTCACGTGGAATGTTTATGTCCCCCGGGATATATTGGAAATCCAAATTTACAATGTATAGATATTGACGAATGCAGCTCTAGACCTTGTGCTGAAAACGCCATTTGTATTAATACTCCTGGTAGTTATAGTTGCATATGTAAAAGCCGATACGTTGGTAATCCTTATGAGCTTTGTGCCCAAGTTTCAATTGCTAAATGCACTGATGGAAATATCTGTACTTGTTCACATAATACAACTTGCCCAGACGGCTTTGTTTGTGAACGGTCGCGATGTGTCGATACGTGCAAAACTATGATGTGTGGTCCTAAATCTGTTTGTACAGAAGGGAGATGCGTATGTCTTCCAGGCTATATCGGTAATCCTAATGATTTAAACCAAGGATGTAGTATTGACAATAAGTGTGTTACAGATGGTGATTGTAAAGATTCCGAAATATGTTTTCAACTAAGTAAATTAACTCGTAAATGTGTCGACTCCTGTAGTAAAATTCAATGTGGACCAAATTCATTATGCGTTAGTGCGAACCATCAAGCCCATTGTATTTGTACCGAAGGGTACGTAGGTAAACCCAGCGATGTTAAATCAGGATGTCATTTAATGCAGAAAGAATCCAATGAGGTGGAATGTAACGTGGACAGTGATTGTACCGAACCACAGATATGTGTTCCAATTGATGGCACTACTCGAAGATGCCTTGATTTATGTTCTAGTATAGCATGCGGTGCAAACGAAATTTGCAAAGTTATAGATAATAGCCCTCGGTGCGATTGCAAAGATGGTTTTCTTTGGAATCCGGTTATTTCTTCATGTGAACAACCCTCCACCCCTAATTGCGAAAACAACGAGGATTGTGATGATAATAGATCCTGCCAGAAGGACGTTCTTGGAGTCAAAAAATGTATTGATACATGTTCAGTTTTCACTTGTCCTCAGAATTCAAAATGTTACACGATCAATCATAAAAGCCAGTGCCAATGTTCGGAAGGTTTTGTAGGAAATCCTAATGATCGCGACGGTTGTATAGCAATCAATAAAAATCAATGCACAGACGATGCACAATGTCGAGAAAGTGAAGTATGTAAAAGCTATGGTGCTGTTAAAAAATGTGAACCTGCTTGTCAACAAGTAGTCTGCGGTCCCAATGCATTATGCATTACTAATAATCATGTTGCTCAGTGCCAGTGTCCATCAGGACCATTTACTGGCAATCCTAATGATCTAGAAAAGGGCTGTCAGTCAGTACCCTGTATTTATAATATTGATTGTTTACCGCACGAAATATGTAATCGAATGACACACAAATGTATAAATGTGTGTAATGAAAATTCATGTGGAGATAATGCTGTATGTGTACCAGATAGTCACAAAAATATATGCTCATGCCCTATTGGATATAAGCCAGATCCTGTGCCAGAAATTGGTTGCAAAAAAGTTGAATTATGTGACCCAAATCCTTGTCATTCGACAGCCATGTGTGAACCACTTTTAACATCTTATAATTGCCAGTGCCCGCCTGGTTTTATTGGAGATCCATACCAAAAAGGGTGTAAAAAACAAAGTCAATGTCTCAACGGAAACTCTGATTGCCCTGAAACTGCAGTTTGTGTAGAAGGTACCTGTGTTAATCCTTGTGATGGAGCTTGTGGAATAAATTCCCTGTGTAAAATAGTAGATAGAAAGGCTATTTGCTCATGTCCAGAAGGATACGAAAACACACAAGGTCAAAAAGGCTGCAAAAAAAAACTCATTTCATGTGCAAATGATTATGACTGTGATGGTGATATTTGCTACAACGGACAATGTTTCACTGCTTGTAAGAATTCTAGCCATTGTGATTCTAATGATGAATGTTTCAATAACTTCTGTATTACAAAGTGTAGTAAGCACACTCAATGCAGCATTGGACAAGCTTGTATCGGAGGTCAATGCCTAATAGGATGCAGAAGTAATGAAGACTGTTCAGGTGAAGAATCATGTATCAATAACAAATGTGCAAATCCTTGTCAAGCGACACGGAGTTGCGGGCCAAATGCAATTTGCACTCGAATAAATCACAGTACTTTATGTGAGTGCCCACTTGGATTTGAAGGTACGCCAACTGCACAACAGGGATGCGTTAGAAAACCATCTTCATGTATCAAAACAGCTGAATGCCCACCTGATCACATGTGTATTGGTCATTTATGTCAAGTACCATGCAAAGATAACACCGGATGTGCAATAGGTGAAACCTGTAGTGACAATAAATGCCTCAAAATATGTCATTCAAGCAGTAATTGTCTTCATGGAGAACACTGCAGTTTAGGTATATGCGTGCCCGGTTGTAAATCTAATTCTGATTGTCTTAACAATCAAGAATGCGAGTCAGGCGAATGTAAATGCTTACCTGGATTTGAACTGATCAGCGACGAGTGCATTGATATAAATGAATGTATATTGAATCCTTGTCACCCTTCTGCACAATGTATTAATTCATTGGGATCTTTTAAGTGCATTTGCCCTACTGGCGCAGTAGGAGATCCATATAAGGCAGGATGTTTGATGCCAAATCAATGTAGACGTGATATGCAATGTGAGGATTCATTGGCATGCATAAGAGGAAAATGTTCTAATCCATGTCAAATAAATGCATGTGGATTAAATGCTATGTGTGTGGTCACTAAACATAGAGTTACTTGCTCGTGCGAAAAAGGTTATCTTGGAAATCCATTCGACAAAAAAATTGGGTGTTTTAAGGTAGAATGTGTCGAGGACTCAAACTGTGGAGAAGACAAATACTGTAATGGTCGGGTTAATAAATGTTCAGGTATTTATGAATTAATATTCTGACGCAACTAAGTTCTTAGGAAATCAACTCTCTCTTGACAATTAATAATAATCTGAATATTTTTACAGATAAATGCGAAGAATCTATTTGCCAGGGTGGCATTTGTAAAATTCAAAATCATAAACCGGTCTGCACCTGTCCAGCTGGATTTGAATTAGTTCAAAATCAATGCGAGGATACTGATGAATGTTTAAAACAACCTTGTCCACTTAATGCAAAGTGCATAAATACTCCCGGGTCCTTCTCGTGCAATTGTGTAAATGGAACTATATTGGATATAAATACAGGAAATTGTAGATTGCCCGGTGAATGTTTCTCTGACAATGATTGCTCTCAAAAAACGAAATGTTTTGAAAACCGCTGCGTAGATCCATGTGCCGATTCACCTTGCGGAGAAAATGCAATGTGTGTTGTTGACAACCATAGCCCTGCATGTGAGTGTTCTCCAGACAGTCAAGGAGACCCATATGAGAAATGTATTAAATACGAGTGTGTAAAAGACACGGACTGTTTAACAGAAGAAGCATGTGTTAATAATAAATGTAAAGACTCCTGTAGTATTCCGCGTGCATGCAGTAAAAACGCAAATTGTTTGTCAAGAAATCATGTCGGTCATTGTTCATGTTCTGCTGGATATACTGGTGATCCAGTACTTGGTTGCGTACCTCTTCAGTATTGTACTGACGATAGTAAATGTTCTTCTGGAACTAAATGCATTGATAACTTATGTGTCGGTAAGTAGTATTAATATCTATTATACCAGTAACGGGGAACCGTTATCATGAAAATACTTTAAAATCTATTATTTATTTTTATAATTGATTCTTAATGTTGTATATATGTAATAGGTACATTAACTACATGGACTAACATGCATAATAACTAAATCGTTACAGGTCTATGTAAAAATTCAAGGGATTGCTTAAACGACCAAATTTGCATTCAAGATACATGTAGACTAACCTGCAATTCTAATGACACCTGTCCAGAGTTATATTTTTGCTCAAATAGAGTGTGTATCAAAGAAGTGCAGTGCAATAATAACGATGACTGCTTGGATGACGAGGAGTGCAATATAGGAAAAAGTGGTATACCACAGTGTAAAAAATTATGTGATAATCATCCATGTGGAAGAAACGCTGTGTGTGTCAGCAAGTCCCATCAACCAATATGCTCCTGTAAAGACGGATTTTTTGGAGATCCGATACAAGGTTGCAAAAAAAAGGAATGTGATAAAAACGATGACTGTACAGAGGACAAAATTTGTGATAAAAGTATGTGCAAAATAGCATGCTTAGTTCAAAATGACTGTGGCGATAATTCCATCTGCTCATCTGAAAAGCATAAGCCCATATGCTATTGTCAACCAGGTTACACTGGTAATCCCAAGACAGGATGTAAAAAAATAAATTATTGTGAGAATAATCCGTGTGGTGATGGCGCTGAATGTAAAAACACTAGAAACAAAGCTGTTTGTATTTGTCCTCCAGAAACGGTTGGAAATCCTTATGATGAAGGATGTCACAAGTCTCCAGAATGTAGATTTAATAGAGATTGTCCAGCTGTAGCTCGGTGCGCTGTAATTGATGGCGTAAGGAAATGTACAGGTAAATAATTTTGTTTCTAAAATAATAAACATATTTATGTCTTCTTTTTCCTGTACCAAAAATATTTTTTTAGATGCTTGCAAAAATTACAAGTGTGGACCTAACGCAGAATGTGTAGCTGCTAGACACTCTGGTCAATGTAAATGTAAAGCTGGATACGTAGGTAATGCTGTTAGTGAAAAAGGATGTCGTTTGCGGGAAGTGACATGTATTAGCAAAGCAGATTGTAAAGAAGAACAATATTGCCGTAAAGGAATTTGCCAAGGTAAAGAATTGATCCTTTTAAAATGAGTAGCGTTATCCACAAACTAACAGCTACATAATTATCTGAATAATTTTACAGGCTTGTGTCTCGTAGACGAAGAATGTGATTCTAAAGAAAAATGTATAAATGGGCAATGTACCAATCCTTGCGAACTAGAAAGAGCATGTGGTCTAAATGCTTTATGTAACACAGAAAATCACGTAGTTATATGCAGTTGTCCTTATAGATTTACTGGAAATCAGGATATCGAGTGTGTAAGAAGTAAGCACATTTAATTTTTGTTGTGCAATTAAATTGGTACTTATAGAATATCAATAAGTCAACTAATAATAAATCAACTAATAGTATCAGAAAGTATCATAATATTTTTATATTATTATATTTTTGCAGTGCCTCGTTTATGTGGAGCTGCTGGAGAGTGTGAAGATGGTTTGAGTTGCCATGATTCTATGTGTGTTCCTTCATGTGATGCCGATGAAGCATGTGCTTCTAATGAAAAATGTTCTAAAGGAGTTTGTTTATGTATGTACATAATTATACAATTTACTCATTTCTTCTATGTTTTAATTGAAGTTTCATGTAGATCTATGGCTAAACGAAATGAAAAAGTGAATCAGCTGACGATATTTTAAACCTAAGAAAAATACTTTGAATGTATCTTGAAAAGTTTGTTGTCTTTTTAAGATATTCCGGCTAAGGGTTATATAATAAGTTATTTTTTGTCGCACACAAATAATGTTTGCTGACGCAAGCATGATGAAATTATACATCTTTTCGACAAAATACCCAGAATTAGAAGGCTTATATTAACTTGTTTAATTCTATTTTAGTGACCTGCCGTGTGGACAACGATTGCTTCCTCGGACACATATGTTTATCGAACAGCTGTCAATATGGATGCAGGCAAGATGATGACTGTGGACCAAATGAATTTTGCAAGAATAACTATTGTCAAAATCCATGTGCAAGTGAAAGCAGTCCTTGTGGGCCTAATGCCTTATGTACAATAGTAGAAAGAAAGGCGGTATGTTCTTGTACAGACGGTTTGATACCAAATCCAACTCCAAATGTGGGGTGTGTTCGTGCACCTTCAGTTTCCTGTCGCATGCATACAGATTGTACAAGCGGGTGGAGATGTGAAGACGACAGATGTAGACCTGCATGTGGTCTTGAAGGAACTGAGTGTTTGCAAGGTGAACGTTGTGATGCAGGAGTTTGCCGATATGCATGCACTTCAGACGACCAGTGCTCTGATGATGAAGTGTGTGATGGAAGAGTTTGTGTTACTGGCTGTAGATCCAATTCTCACTGCGCTAGCCAGTTTGCCTGCATTTCCGGACAGTGCATAGACCCCTGTTCTGAACCTGCTGCTTGTGGCGCTAATGCTCTATGTTCCGCAAAAGATCATCTTCCAGTATGTATATGTCCAAAAAGTCTTATTGGAGATGCAAAATTGGCATGCAGGCGAACAACATCACTGTGTGAACTCAACAATAATTGTCCGGATGGCTTTACTTGTTATGGAGATTCCTGTTATGCATCTTGTCGAAGGTAATTCGGAATATTTTATCTACATTATACATAGGCATATAATAATTATTACTTGAAGTTTAGAGTTATTGTATCTAATTATCGATAGTTTTTACAACATAAAAATGTCGTTTGTTATATATGTAGTGGAGTAAAGGAATTTAAGTATACATACACGTCGTATTGTATCAATATTTTATACGTTATATTTGAAATACCTTTAAATAAATTAAGATATTTTTTGTGTTTCAGTGATGTTGTGTGTCTATCCAATGAAAAATGTATTCGTGGAATATGTAGAGTTGTATGTAACAGCGATGATGCATGCAATGAGGGACATATTTGTGAAAATAGAATATGTAAACAAGGTTGCCGTGATGATAATGCATGCATTAGCAATCAAGCTTGCATAAATGGCCAGTGCAAAGGTAAAAAAGTTGAAGATTTTTAAATTATGTAATGCAAGTAAATTAAAAGTTAAGTCCTGTTCCTACTCTAATACGAGTACATAAGAATAATACGATAAATGGATCATACAATAAAATAACGAGTATATTTAAAACAGATATCGAAATCTGTAAATTCGGCGCTGTACCTCCATAGAATATTAATTTGTCTATTATAGATATTAAGCAACTTATGATTTATATTATTCAATAATTATGATATTTAAAATTTTGATCTATTAAAAAACTTTTTCGCTACAAAATGTAAATAAAATTATCAATTACTGAGTAATATATGAAAGAAAGAAGATATTGTTATTTAAACTATTATATTCGTTTCTTTTTTGTAAAATGAAATATAAGCAAAGAAGTAGAAGTAAACAACGAAGAACGTAGTAGTATTATACCAAGCGGTCACTTATTTTAATACTCGTATCTTAATGTTATATTATTGTAATTCATTCTAAGATCCATTTTTTGTTGTTGTATTGTCTTTGGTATTGTTATTTTTATAACTTTATATCAAATTTACATTATTTATTGAACAGATCCTTGTGAAGATGGTTCGAGTTGCGGTATCTGCTCTGAATGTACGGTAGTAAATCATCGCGCTCAA
>DWPC01000098.1:0-13601 GCA_018251435.1 Oarisma aurantiaca
CACAAGTGAGTTGTGACAAACATTGAAGTGTTTTGAAGATTTTTACCATTTCTTTCAGTGATTTAGGGTTTTCGAACTGTAATATTTCGGTATTTGTAACACAAGGAGCTCAATTTAAACCACCGTGATTTTATCAACACACCATTTAATCCTGCATGCACAAAAGAGACTCACGACCGACACATAATCATTACATACTACCCTCGTATTAATTAACATTAATATACCACACTCCTCCGCACCAAATCAACATAATATTTTAACAAAATCATAATATTTTAAATTGTATATTTTTAGCTATAGGTAGTAATGAAGTAACCAAATATGTGTTAACGAAATAATCAATTTTGGTATTAAATATAACGAATATGTAATAATAATTCATCTTAAATTCATTTACATTTCTTCCTCCTCCTGAACAAAAGAAATAAAAGAATACAAACTTAATATTAATAAGTCCCAGGATTGAACTCAAATTACACAATAACAGACAATAATTTTATGTTAAACTATAACCAGTATAGCGAACAATACTATTACTTATAAAAAAAATAATATAAGTAACACAAAAGAGAAGGAAAAAAAAAAAAAAAAAAAATTAATTAAAATAACCGTTTAGGAGGGACAACTTCCCGTCCATAGCGTGTGCGCATACATATTTTAGATTTAACAAGCGGCTGGCAGGACTCGTCATTGTAACTAGGCGAGCTGCTGCCGCTGGCCGGCGTGCCGAAACACTCGGCGGGCACCTCGCGCGCGCCGGCCGCGCCGCCCGCGCTGCCGCTCGCAGGGGGCTCGCGCGGCGGCGCCGGCGCTGTGGCGCGGTCGGGGCTAGCGCACGGCGTTCCGGTCGGTCCGGGGTTCGAATCCCCGCCGCCGTCGTATCTATCGTACGACCAGTCCCCGCCACTGACCCGTCTGTCCGTCGTGTCGTGTGCCTTCGTTAGTTGATTCGCATGACGCCTCCAAACGATATCAGAGTTGTTGACTGCCACATCATATATATGTAACTTTACCTATCTGCGCGATTATGGTGCCTAAGACCCATGTGGGCTTTTGTGGGTTGCCGCGGTAATCTTTGATCCATACGCTATCATTGACGTTTAAAATTTTAATTTTACCTCGAAAGTATTTTTTTTGTCGAAATTGATTCGCACGCACTATGTCGGCCGTCTCTCCGATATCGTGTGGAGGCTGCGCACCACGGAAGGTGGAAGAAACTAAATCGAGTTTACAACGCAAATTTCGACCGAACATCAAACGTGCAGGGGACATCTCGGTGGTACAGTGAGGCGAATTTCTATAGTGGAATAAGTACTCGTCTAAGCGTGTCATCAATTCTTTAGGGCTACCATCATGCATAGCGTTTATTATAAATTTTTTACACGTTTTGACCGCGTTCTCTGCCAGTCCGTTACTCTGTGGTGAGTAAACGGGAGAAAAGATTTGCTTGATTCCACTATTTTTACAAAATGTGGAGAACTCCGACGAAACAAAGGTTTTCGCATTGTCAGATACAATACACTTGGGCAACCCGAAACGCATAAACACCGATTGTAATTTTATTATTAACGTTAAAGCACTCAAATTCGATACCTCCAGACATTCCAACCACTTACTATACGCGTCTACAAGAACGACAAAAGTTTTGTTATGAATCGGGCCGAGATAATCGATATGCACTCTTTCAAACACAGAATTGGGCCATTCCCAAATTTCTACGGGGACCTTCGGAGGTGAAGTTCGGACTGCCACGCAACGCTCACAATTTGACGCCACTCGTTCGATCTCTCCATCGATGCCCGGAAACCACAACCTTTCCCTAGCGATCATTTTCATTTTTACGATGCCTAAATGCGCGGCGTGCAGCTCGTGCAACACGGCCGCTCGGTACACGGCCGGCACCACGACGCGGTGCCCGCGCAACAGTACTCCATTGTCAACATGCAATTCATGTTGACACCGTCGGTACGCCAGCAATTCTGTGCGTACCCGTGTCGGCCACCCTTTCGTTACGTAAAATAACACCTTAGAAAGGACCTTATCCTCGGCCGTGGCCGAGCTGAGCTCCCGCGGCGAGGCCGGCAGCGGCGCGCCCGCCGCGGACAGCGCGTTCATGTAGCTCGGCACGTCTGCGCCATCGGTTACGGCGTCACCGGTCGGAACCGGGCTTCGACTCAAATAGTCGGCGACGTTGCTCTCGCTGCTAACGAATTCGATTTTATAATTATACGCAGCGAGAAACAGTGCGTATCGCTGCAACCGCGCCTCGGTCATCTGCGAAATACCTTTATCGGGCGAAAATATCGACATAAGCGGCTTGTGGTCGGTACGCAAAATAAAAGGTTCCCGCCGGCCATACAGATACTGATGGAAACGCTTAATACCAAAAATTATGGCCGTCGCCTCCTTTTGTATCTGGCTGTAGGCTCGCTCGCTCTGACAGAGGGATCGGGACGCATAACCGAGCGGTCGCTCGGCGCCGCCGGGGCCCCGCGCCGCCAGCACGGCGCCCAGCCCGCCCGGCGCCGCGTCCACCGTCAGCACGAGCTCGAGCCGCGGGTCGTAGTGCGCGAGCACCCGCGACGAGCTCAACTCCGCCTTGATGGCCTCGAACGCCTCCTGGTGCCGGCCGGTCCACTCCCAGGCGGCATCCTTACGTAGCAACGCGTGAAGGGGCTCCAGCACGGCGGACGCGCGCGGTATGAAGCTACGATAAAAGTTTACGATGCCGAGAAACGACTTCAGCTGCTTAGGGTTCTCCGGGGCCTTCACCTCCAAAATAGCTCTTACCTTTTCTGGGTTCTTGTGAAGACCGTCGCCGTCGATGACGTAACCCAGGTACTCGACTTGCTTCTGAAAAAACGAGCACTTGGACTTCTGCAGCATCAGGCCGGCGTCCTGCAGCCGCTGCAGCACGCACTCCACGCGCCGCCAATGCAGCTGCGGAGTGGGCGCCGCCACCAGCACGTCGTCCAAGAACACCTCCACGCCCTCCATCCGCAGCAGCTGCACCATGGCGCGCTGGAACAGCGCGGGTGCATTCGACAGTCCGAACACGAGCCTCGTATATTTAAAGAGTCCCTTGTGTGTGTTGATACACGTATACTTCTGTGATTCCTCGTCTAACAAGAATTGGTTATAGCTATTTGATAGATCTATTTTACTAAAATAACGGCAGCCGTGCAAGGAGGCACACAACTCATTTATGGTCGGCAAAGGATACGAATCTATTAGCAAATCTTTATTTATTGTGGCCGAATAATCGCCGCAAATTCGCACGTCATTATTTTTCTTAAGGACCGCTACGATGGGAGACGCGTACTCCGAATAAGAAACCGGTTTTAATATACCTACGCGCACAAGTCGATCTAATTCGTTTCCTACCTTTTCCTTCAAAGCGAAAGGAACCGGTCTCGCCTTACAAAACTTAGGTTTCGCGCCATCTTTTAAGTGTAAAGATAATTTGTATTGATTAAAAGTGCCCAATTTGCCCGAAAATAGTATCTTGTATTTATCTAACAGTAAATCGTTGTGTTTCGATGAACAGTAATTTAACGGTGCTAGACCTAAGTTAAAACTAGATAAAAAATCTCTGCCGAGCAATGACACGGGGCCCTTCTCGACCACATAAAATTGCAATTCGTGGGTTACGTCGTTGTAAGTGACCGGTAACGAGCACGTACCTATCGGAGCTACCACCGAGCCGTTGTAAGTTCGTAAGGTTTTGTTCGCCTCACCGAGTCGTCCCATGCACGCGAAATGTTCGCGCCACACGGCGGCCGGCAGCACGGACACCGCGCTGCCCGAGTCCACCTCCATGCGCAGCGCGGCGCCGCGCGGCCCGCAGCGCACCTCCACGCACATCGGTGCGTCATCCGAACACCGCACATTGTTTACGGCCACCAAGTCTTCACTATCACTACTCTGCTCTTCACACATGTAATTATTACGCCAACCACTTCTTTGATTGCGAGACCTACTAGCACTGCCACTGTTTTTACTCGAACACATCCTTTTCAAGTGTCCTTTGACTCCACAAACGTCACACGCCAGATGACGATACCCGCAGTTGGCGGCGTCGTGAGACCTCGCGCCGCACACGGAGCACCGGGCGGCAGGGGCGCCGCGCGCCGCGCCCGGCCGCGCCCTCGCCGCGCTCCGGGAGCTCGAGTACAGCAACGGTTCACTTTTCATGACGACCTTGCTGCTGCTCGCGATGCGTTGAGCGCCTTCCACGGCGCACGCTATTTCTAGTGCCGCGTTCATTTTCAACTCGGTTGCGTTTTCTCGGTATAATTTCTCACGAATAACTGACGAATCCACACCCAAAACAAATCTGTCCGTTAAACACATCTCCAGTGATGTCCCGAACTTGCACTCGGCGGCTAATCCACGCAGACGTGCCGCGTATTCGGTTATGGACTCGTGACTATCCTTCACGGCCGCATAGAACTTCTCACGTTCAGCATACAAACACTTCTTTGGCTTAAAATGTGCATCCAATGTATCAACGATCGTCGCGTACGTAGCCGTCTCAGGTACTTCGGGAAACAATAAATCTCGCGTGAGACGGTAGGAGTCTTGCGACATACAATTCAACAATATCGCACGCCTTTTGCTGCCGCTGAGATCCGATATTTCCGTTATATCATTAGCCAGGAAAAAGTTTTTTATTTGAGCCTTGTGCACCGACCACTCGTCGACTTTATAGTCGAAACTGGGAACACTCCCGAAAATAGACATTTTCCAATCAGAACTACGCGTGGTATGAATAATATTCACAACTGTTCGTTTCTACTTCGTCGCCACTGTAATATTTCGGTACTTGTAACACAAGGAGCTCAATTTAAACCACCGTGATTTTATCAACACACCATTTAATAATCGTTGCACAAAAGAGACTGACTACCGACACATAATAATCACATACTACCCTCGTATTAATTAACATTAATATACCACACTCCTCCGCACCAAATCAACATAATATTTTAACAAAATCATAATATTTTAAATTGTATATTTTTAGCTATAGGTAGTAATGAAGTAACCAAATATGTGTTAACGAAATAATCAATTTTGGTATTAAATATAACGAATATGTAATAATAATTCATCTTAAATTCATTTACATTTCTTCCTCCTCCTGAACAAAAGAAATAAAAGAATACAAACTTAATATTAATAAGTCCCAGGATTGAACTCAAATTACACAATAACAGACAATAATTTTATGTTAAACTATAACCAGTATAGCGAACAATACTATTACTTATAAAAAAAATAATATAAGTAACACAAAAGAGAAGGAAAAAAAAAAAAAAAAAAAATTAATTAAAATAACCGTTTAGGAGGGACAACTTCCCGTCCATAGCGTGTGCGCATACATATTTTAGATTTAACAAGCGGCTGGCAGGACTCGTCATTGTAACTAGGCGAGCTGCTGCCGCTGGCCGGCGTGCCGAAACACTCGGCGGGCACCTCGCGCGCGCCGGCCGCGCCGCCCGCGCTGCCGCTCGCAGGGGGCTCGCGCGGCGGCGCCGGCGCTGTGGCGCGGTCGGGGCTAGCGCACGGCGTTCCGGTCGGTCCGGGGTTCGAATCCCCGCCGCCGTCGTATCTATCGTACGACCAGTCCCCGCCACTGACCCGTCTGTCCGTCGTGTCGTGTGCCTTCGTTAGTTGATTCGCATGACGCCTCCAAACGATATCAGAGTTGTTGACTGCCACATCATATATATGTAACTTTACCTATCTGCGCGATTATGGTGCCTAAGACCCATGTGGGCTTTTGTGGGTTGCCGCGGTAATCTTTGATCCATACGCTATCATTGACGTTTAAAATTTTAATTTTACCTCGAAAGTATTTTTTTTGTCGAAATTGATTCGCACGCACTATGTCGGCCGTCTCTCCGATATCGTGTGGAGGCTGCGCACCACGGAAGGTGGAAGAAACTAAATCGAGTTTACAACGCAAATTTCGACCGAACATCAAACGTGCAGGGGACATCTCGGTGGTACAGTGAGGCGAATTTCTATAGTGGAATAAGTACTCGTCTAAGCGTGTCATCAATTCTTTAGGGCTACCATCATGCATAGCGTTTATTATAAATTTTTTACACGTTTTGACCGCGTTCTCTGCCAGTCCGTTACTCTGTGGTGAGTAAACGGGAGAAAAGATTTGCTTGATTCCACTATTTTTACAAAATGTGGAGAACTCCGACGAAACAAAGGTTTTCGCATTGTCAGATACAATACACTTGGGCAACCCGAAACGCATAAACACCGATTGTAATTTTATTATTAACGTTAAAGCACTCAAATTCGATACCTCCAGACATTCCAACCACTTACTATACGCGTCTACAAGAACGACAAAAGTTTTGTTATGAATCGGGCCGAGATAATCGATATGCACTCTTTCAAACACAGAATTGGGCCATTCCCAAATTTCTACGGGGACCTTCGGAGGTGAAGTTCGGACTGCCACGCAACGCTCACAATTTGACGCCACTCGTTCGATCTCTCCATCGATGCCCGGAAACCACAACCTTTCCCTAGCGATCATTTTCATTTTTACGATGCCTAAATGCGCGGCGTGCAGCTCGTGCAACACGGCCGCTCGGTACACGGCCGGCACCACGACGCGGTGCCCGCGCAACAGTACTCCATTGTCAACATGCAATTCATGTTGACACCGTCGGTACGCCAGCAATTCTGTGCGTACCCGTGTCGGCCACCCTTTCGTTACGTAAAATAACACCTTAGAAAGGACCTTATCCTCGGCCGTGGCCGAGCTGAGCTCCCGCGGCGAGGCCGGCAGCGGCGCGCCCGCCGCGGACAGCGCGTTCATGTAGCTCGGCACGTCTGCGCCATCGGTTACGGCGTCACCGGTCGGAACCGGGCTTCGACTCAAATAGTCGGCGACGTTGCTCTCGCTGCTAACGAATTCGATTTTATAATTATACGCAGCGAGAAACAGTGCGTATCGCTGCAACCGCGCCTCGGTCATCTGCGAAATACCTTTATCGGGCGAAAATATCGACATAAGCGGCTTGTGGTCGGTACGCAAAATAAAAGGTTCCCGCCGGCCATACAGATACTGATGGAAACGCTTAATACCAAAAATTATGGCCGTCGCCTCCTTTTGTATCTGGCTGTAGGCTCGCTCGCTCTGACAGAGGGATCGGGACGCATAACCGAGCGGTCGCTCGGCGCCGCCGGGGCCCCGCGCCGCCAGCACGGCGCCCAGCCCGCCCGGCGCCGCGTCCACCGTCAGCACGAGCTCGAGCCGCGGGTCGTAGTGCGCGAGCACCCGCGACGAGCTCAACTCCGCCTTGATGGCCTCGAACGCCTCCTGGTGCCGGCCGGTCCACTCCCAGGCGGCATCCTTACGTAGCAACGCGTGAAGGGGCTCCAGCACGGCGGACGCGCGCGGTATGAAGCTACGATAAAAGTTTACGATGCCGAGAAACGACTTCAGCTGCTTAGGGTTCTCCGGGGCCTTCACCTCCAAAATAGCTCTTACCTTTTCTGGGTTCTTGTGAAGACCGTCGCCGTCGATGACGTAACCCAGGTACTCGACTTGCTTCTGAAAAAACGAGCACTTGGACTTCTGCAGCATCAGGCCGGCGTCCTGCAGCCGCTGCAGCACGCACTCCACGCGCCGCCAATGCAGCTGCGGAGTGGGCGCCGCCACCAGCACGTCGTCCAAGAACACCTCCACGCCCTCCATCCGCAGCAGCTGCACCATGGCGCGCTGGAACAGCGCGGGTGCATTCGACAGTCCGAACACGAGCCTCGTATATTTAAAGAGTCCCTTGTGTGTGTTGATACACGTATACTTCTGTGATTCCTCGTCTAACAAGAATTGGTTATAGCTATTTGATAGATCTATTTTACTAAAATAACGGCAGCCGTGCAAGGAGGCACACAACTCATTTATGGTCGGCAAAGGATACGAATCTATTAGCAAATCTTTATTTATTGTGGCCGAATAATCGCCGCAAATTCGCACGTCATTATTTTTCTTAAGGACCGCTACGATGGGAGACGCGTACTCCGAATAAGAAACCGGTTTTAATATACCTACGCGCACAAGTCGATCTAATTCGTTTCCTACCTTTTCCTTCAAAGCGAAAGGAACCGGTCTCGCCTTACAAAACTTAGGTTTCGCGCCATCTTTTAAGTGTAAAGATAATTTGTATTGATTAAAAGTGCCCAATTTGCCCGAAAATAGTATCTTGTATTTATCTAACAGTAAATCGTTGTGTTTCGATGAACAGTAATTTAACGGTGCTAGACCTAAGTTAAAACTAGATAAAAAATCTCTGCCGAGCAATGACACGGGGCCCTTCTCGACCACATAAAATTGCAATTCGTGGGTTACGTCGTTGTAAGTGACCGGTAACGAGCACGTACCTATCGGAGCTACCACCGAGCCGTTGTAAGTTCGTAAGGTTTTGTTCGCCTCACCGAGTCGTCCCATGCACGCGAAATGTTCGCGCCACACGGCGGCCGGCAGCACGGACACCGCGCTGCCCGAGTCCACCTCCATGCGCAGCGCGGCGCCGCGCGGCCCGCAGCGCACCTCCACGCACATCGGTGCGTCATCCGAACACCGCACATTGTTTACGGCCACCAAGTCTTCACTATCACTACTCTGCTCTTCACACATGTAATTATTACGCCAACCACTTCTTTGATTGCGAGACCTACTAGCACTGCCACTGTTTTTACTCGAACACATCCTTTTCAAGTGTCCTTTGACTCCACAAACGTCACACGCCAGATGACGATACCCGCAGTTGGCGGCGTCGTGAGACCTCGCGCCGCACACGGAGCACCGGGCGGCAGGGGCGCCGCGCGCCGCGCCCGGCCGCGCCCTCGCCGCGCTCCGGGAGCTCGAGTACAGCAACGGTTCACTTTTCATGACGACCTTGCTGCTGCTCGCGATGCGTTGAGCGCCTTCCACGGCGCACGCTATTTCTAGTGCCGCGTTCATTTTCAACTCGGTTGCGTTTTCTCGGTATAATTTCTCACGAATAACTGACGAATCCACACCCAAAACAAATCTGTCCGTTAAACACATCTCCAGTGATGTCCCGAACTTGCACTCGGCGGCTAATCCACGCAGACGTGCCGCGTATTCGGTTATGGACTCGTGACTATCCTTCACGGCCGCATAGAACTTCTCACGTTCAGCATACAAACACTTCTTTGGCTTAAAATGTGCATCCAATGTATCAACGATCGTCGCGTACGTAGCCGTCTCAGGTACTTCGGGAAACAATAAATCTCGCGTGAGACGGTAGGAGTCTTGCGACATACAATTCAACAATATCGCACGCCTTTTGCTGCCGCTGAGATCCGATATTTCCGTTATATCATTAGCCAGGAAAAAGTTTTTTATTTGAGCCTTGTGCACCGACCACTCGTCGACTTTATAGTCGAAACTGGGAACACTCCCGAAAATAGACATTTTCCAATCAGAACTACGCGTGGTATGAATAATATTCACAACTGTTCGTTTCTACTTCGTCGCCACTGTAATATTTCGGTACTTGTAACACAAGGAGCTCAATTTAAACCACCGTGATTTTATCAACACACCATTTAATAATCGTTGCACAAAAGAGACTGACTACCGACACATAATAATCACATACTACCCTCGTATTAATTAACATTAATATACCACAAAAACGTTTATTACTAACAATCCAATGAAATTTGCGTAATGATTTTGAATTTCAGTTAAATTTGCATCAATAAATTATTAAAATTTCCTTTTTTTCAAGCTTTCTTTTACCAGCTTTTTTATGATGCTTAGTAAAAACAAGAAAAGCCGAAAGCAACTCCTGAGCACATTTCTTTATTTCACGTCCTATCCCACTTCAGGTACCCGTCAAGGTCACAGATCACGGATTTAAGTGGTCAGGTGTACGTACCTACTTCTTAAATCTGTACACATACTATAGTTATTCTGATAACTACCTAAATCAATTCAATATGATTGCCATAGGGAGGGCTAGGGGGGACCCTTGTGACATACCTGGGGGTATTCACTTATTCACTCACCCTTCACTTGATTAAAAACAAGACCATTAAGTCTGATGCATTCTACAATGGTGTCACAACTATTCCTTGCTCAAATTATATTGTGAACAACCCTCTACTAGATGTCTTATTCGGTACTAGCTAACTCAAGGAACTTCGATGCGTTTCAATTTCCATACAAATGTCTCGAGAGAACTCTGCGATACAACCCTACAAATTATCCTTAAATTTAAGCTAGAGCCTTTAAAATAGGTATCCTAATAATAATCAAACAAACATGGGTCATATCCTAATAATAATCAAACAAACAGACAGACAAAAATTATAAAAACTTTTTTTTTGGCATCGTGCAAGTAACGATGTACAAAACAAAAAAGTGTATTTTGAAATCACAGACGAACCATTCATACTCATTAATTTTATTAATTTAGGTTAGATTTATTAATTTATTTAGTACTTTAGAGAAGAAAACTCAGTGGCGTCATTGTAGCGGCCACTTTTCTACAGTACGAGTAGGTATCTACCGTATGCAGAGTTACCTCTTTATAAGCGCCTCTGTGAGAGCTAACGCCGACTTAATTGAATTCACACATCTATACGTTGTTTAATCTTTGCCGACGGGGTCATTGATCCAATTCCTTCGCTTATTTTCTTTTTTCTTTTGACTATCAAGATCAATGATCAGTAATTGGATGACTGATGATGGTTTTATAACTTTTAATTATTGACCACCATGCCGGATCACCTCCTCAAAAGTAGGTATTAAGTTCGATTCCTAGCAAGGCGAAAATTTACATACCTACTAACTTTGCTTCCGTTTCGGTCTAGGTGTGTCATTTCTTTATGTTAAGCAACAACCCATCTTGTCCCACAGCTGGGCTCGGATCTCCACTCACGTTGTGCGGGGTATAGGCCATAGTCTACCACGCTGGCCAAGTGCGGTGCGGTAGACTTGACACACCGTCGAGAACATTATGGAGAACTCTCAGGTGTGTAGGTTTCCTCACGACGTTTTCCTTCACCGAAGCAAGTGATAATTAGTAATACGCACATAATTATGTTATACTAGTGGTGCGTGCGAGGATCGAACCCGGACCCCCGGGTCGGGTGACCAACGTTCAAACCACTATGCTATCACTGCTATGATTCTCTATGTTAAGGAATTCTAATGTGGGGCAGCGAGCGTGATGCGGTATTGATCTTCGATCACAATTACGTTTTCCAACATACTATGCGTTAGTATGAAACTGACGTGAGACACAGTAATTGACACCGGATGGTGTCAGGTTAGCGATAGGGCTTAACTGGATCGATCGACAACAAATACTGTTAATATAGGTGGATAACTAGTGAACTTCTGTCATTTGCTGCAGGAATTATAGAAGTGATTGTTTTCTCGTCAGATATGAAACAATAATAGATAGGTACCTAAGTACTATATATATTTATATTTACTTCATTCTAGAGAAAAATTACTTACCTGTTTTTGGAAAAATCTTATTGTTTTGGGTTATAACATTATTTACATGTACAGTTGATGCTTTTCATAACGCTTATAACCTCTTCGATTAACTGGTTAACTACGATTGTCTTAAAATGGGTGAAATATAAAATTGTATCGTGACTTATGAAAACTAATATTAGAAAGATAACTAAAGATTTATAGAAGTAACCTAATTTTTTTGCCACGTAATTACTAATTATATTCAATTTTAATTAATTATTGATTAATCATATCCAAATAATATTCAAACCCTCAGTTATTTCAGTACCATTGTCTATCCCGTACGCTTCTTGCGCTTCTTCCCCAGACATCTGTCTGTCTGTCTATATTTCACGTCACGGATATTGAACGTAAGTGTGTTTGTAAATCTGTGACTTTTAGATGAAGAATGTAAAGAAGTAAGTTTGCTATACTCCAATAATCCCGTAGATCGGTGGTTCAATGAAGCGTTATACTGGCCTTGTGTCGGATATCGATCGGAATATGATGGGAATTATTTTACAACGCCGCGTTGTCTTGCTGTAACTAGATACTATTAATAAAAATGGTACTTAAAACAAAACTTAATACTATTACCTGCGTTATTATTTTATCTGTTGTACTTATAAAGTAGGTTTTACTATAGTTGTTAAAGATAAGTGTCCACAGACTATAGATTTATGCCTTGATCTGTGGCGGTTACATTCTTGAATATTGTAAAGTAAAAATTATTGTAATTATAATGTACCTACCTGCATAGCAATGTATATATGTAATTAGGTAGGTATAATCTACACAGTATAAAACACAAGAAAATGACATAACCCTAGGAGGTACATAAGTCTTGTTGTAAATTCAATAGCACACTTAAAAGGCTTACTAAGCAGGTAAGTACTTACCGTTTGAGATACCGATATTAAACACAACTAAGTTAACGATACTCAGCTTCTATGAAGTACCGTTAGCAAGACACGTTATAGATTTTAGTTTTGTTTATTGCAGCTTTCACTTTATTTTCAGACTAAGTACTTAATTTTATACTACATCGTTGATGTATGGAAGAATTTTATTGCGCAAGCATTTTAGGTAAGTTACCAGCAAACCTGTTACCTACATATATGTACTTATAACCACTCGTATCTATCTCTTTAATGAAATTTATCCACAGAGTACCATCTAAATCTGTGTATTTATCCGTGACGGGATAACATAGTCATAGTATCTCTAGGACTACCTGTACATTATGTTACTGGCCTGTAAATGGGTACAATGGGACAAAAAAACTTTTCTTCAGCTGAAAATCATAACTCTATGAGTGTTGTATGTATCTCTTACTGGAAGTCAACACTAAAAAAACACATTTTTCCACTACAGCTGCAACATAATTTATTTTACATAAAAAATTCGCACTGTATAACAGTCGAGTCACCTGTACGATATTTACACCTGTTGTATACGATATGTATAGAGACACGTCCTTTACAATAGTGTATGTACATACATTCATAGCGACTGTAGAACTAGGTGGCTGTTTCCACTGCACTGCGAACTTTTTCCGTATTTAAAAAAAATATAGAAAAAATCTCACTTCGATGTGATTTGAAAAAAACTGTGCCACGATTTATTGTATAATTACATATCAGACCACACTAATTGCACATAGTTAGTTAGCTTTCATGCATAATTAGGTACTATCTCATTACGTACTCAGTTAATTAAAATTAAATACAATATAATTGTAGTTATAATTTTAATTAAGCTTCAATCGTTAAGATTGACAGCTGGCACTCATTTATTTATAACTTCAACACTTTAACAGGGCCCATTATTGTGCAAATAAATATTATGAAAAATAAATACATTAAGATGATTTTTATTACAGCAACCAATTACCCAATTTTGCAAAACATTTACTTTTAAGAAGCTTAGGTTTGAAATAATAAACCCATAATAAGATTCGTCCTCAACACACGTCGTCTTATTATTATGTTACGTAAAAGTGTCGCTAATTTCCGGGACTGATGGGATCATTCGCAGCTGATCCCGTGCCGTGTGGCAA
>DWPC01000099.1:0-13537 GCA_018251435.1 Oarisma aurantiaca
ATGGGTACTACAATAATTATAATTTCTACCTATTGCCATCTAAAATTCATGTTTTCTATATTATGGAACTAGCCTCCAAACGAGCTGGCGATTTATCTAATAGTAAGTCTATCAGTCTTTATTGGTCAGTATAAAAGAATGAAATGAATTGGTTTTTCCTTTCTCAAACTTCCGTCCGGGCATAGCAGGTGGGTCAGTCGAATCGAGTCCATGTCGAATCGTTTGGCCGCAAAGGAGGATATTATTAAAGCAATAATAAGGTTATAAGTTAAAAATGTAATAACAAACAATAATAATAAATCCTGCACCATAAGCTGCTTTAATACGAATCACCATCAAATTCATCAAAATCCAATTAAAAATTTTGTGTAAGGCCTCTTCAAAAGTATGAGTCCATTATTTTCCTCTTGTGCGTTAATTGAACGCTTTTGATATCTGTCTGGCTGAATAGTAGGCATACCAATACCTCTCAAAAATGAAGAACGACAACATTAAAAAAAGTAATTATATTACAGCTATGTGGGCAACACCAAGTCACAATTTCTTGATATAACTAAATGTTAGGATTATGTTTGATTTGTCCTGGTTATAAATAGTTGAACATAATGTTTCTGTGAGTATTTATGACTTTAACATAACCGAAAATAAATAACAATTGCTCAAACAACTTTTTCCAGTTTAGGCTGGGAGTGTCGTACGATGCGCTGACCTTCGTTTTGATGCACAACGCACAACAAAGCATCAAATTGACGGCTGCCCTATTTTCACAACAATCTTTGGATCTAATGATTATTTTCGTGGCATGCATTTATTGTGATAAATAACTACCCAGTAAATCCAAATCATTATAATACCTTGTGGTGCGAATGAGGAAAGTAAAATGTTAAACCGATCAGTGGCTACGCAAACAACTGTTAATGGTGTGTGTTACAGTACAACAGTCGAGACTTTCTTTTTAACTTTTAGGATACCATCGCTAAACTTGAAAAAATAACTCAAAATTACGGTCAAGATGAATGAGAGGGATATTCCAAGTGTCCCCATCACAACGCTAGCAGGAGTAGCCAGTTTGACAGACTGTAAGTATTTTAAACTTCATTTTAATTATCGTCATGTTTGTCGCAGAATTTGTTACGTGTTTACATTAACTTGTTTGTATGTTAGCAAAATTTAAACGAAAATTGATATGTTGTATCAAACTGGTTTAAAATATAAATTTTATATTACTTAATCACTATAAATAAGTAGGTTACATTTACTAAGACCCTGTGTACATTTTTTCTTATAGTGTTACGACTCTATAAAATGGTTAAAAAGTGGAAGAAATTGTTTTTTTTTTCATATAGTTAAGTGATTTAAAATGCAGTTAATCCATATTTGACATTTTTTTTGCTAATATGGTCAAATATTTTTCATTATATTTTATGTTTAATAGCAGATATTTCAGTAATATTTTCTTGTATATAAAGAGTCTCAGGAAATTGAATCAATGTTATGTAGACTTATAATATAAGATTTTATAAATTATAATATAGTGAATATATACTAGAAGAGAAAAAAAATATTGTAAATATATATGTTTTTATATTTATGTTTAAAAGATGTGCGGAGGAGTTTCTTTTGGCTTTTCTTCTCCTTCAGGACAAAGCACCTTTCTGAAAAGCTGGTAGATTAAAAAATATGACATTTATAAGTGTATCCACGGCACCTACATAAATATTTTGACTTTGACTTTGAATGAGGACTTAATAAGGCAATCAATATTGATACAAAATAATTATTGTAACTATTAAAGGAACGGAGTCTGAAACAATGGCAATATTTATGTATATAAATATTATTTTCCTATATTGCAATAAATAATCTTGATTATTTGTAAATATGCCGACATTGCCTGCGAGGTACAGGGCAACCTCTCCTATTACATAAAATGGGCACCAGCCTCTGGCTCCTCGCTCAGCCACCTAGATGGCCTGACAATGGCATGGCAAACTATTTCTGAGTTATGTGGTTTGCCTTTAATTGATATTTTTATTGGGTTCCATTTTTTCACTCATAGATAACTTTATCATGATAGACATCCGAGCCAGTGACATAATTCCTTTAGTTATGGAGTGTTTGATACCAGGCAGTGTCAAGAATTGATTTTTGCCTATAATCTCAGTTTTACTTAATGTCTTGTTATTTTAGACCAGATCATTAAAATTGGTTTTATTTTAGACTAGCACTAGACTAGATTAGCATTTTGGATTAGTAATTTAGTTTTCACACAAGCATCCACTTTGATCTCTAGCTCAATATTGCAAGAAACTGAGCAAAAACATTTGACATAATATACAAAATACCTTTTTTTAACCAAATGAGTCAGATCTTTACAATACAAGTTTAAGTTACAGCTCAAAACAAAGTTAGTACTGAATTAAGAATTCATATAAGTGAGACACTTAGGTATATACATTTGAGATTAAATGAGTAATTAAAAACAAACAATAATTTTGCTCTTGTTAATGTTGTTTTTTGCCAATATTTACAATTCTGCATACTTTTAAAAGTATATAGGTACTAAATCCTAGTTTTTTCAAACATTTCTAAATATTATTATTATTATTTCTGTAAAATACTAAAAATAATGCTAATAATAATAATACCAATATGTAAAATAATAATTCATAATCATCATCTCATCTTGTCTATTTCCCAATATTTTTTTGGGGTTGGCACAATATGTTTTTCCATACTCTTCCATACTGCCCTATCAGCCGTCATTTCTATACTTACATTCTTATCTTTCATTTATCTTCTTTTACACAATCCATCCATCTTTACTTTGGTCGTTCTAGTCCCCTCCATCCATTCATCACATTCATACCCATCACTTTCTTAGTAACATGCATTTCTTCTCGCCTCATTGCATGTCCATACCAAGACAACCTGTTCCCTTTCAACTTATCTGTAATTTTTGCAATTTTCAAACTTTAATATACTCATTCCTTATTTTACCTATTTGCGTCACTCCACATATCCACATCAACATTCTCATTTCTGTAACATGCAATCATCTCTCATCTGTATTCTTTGTTGCCCAACTGATCCATAATTATAATTAATAATAATTTATTAATAATAGTATTTTAAATTAATAATAATTTATGTTTTAATACAACATAATATATAGTAACTTTAATTTATATGTTTCTTAGAATTTAATGTACTTCTTTAACAATTTACATTTGGAAATCACATTTTTTTATATTTTTTAGTGTTGCCGGTATTACCTCTTCCAACACCATTACCTTCAACTCTGAACAACAAGTCCCAACTGTTCCATCCGCGGGTAGCTGAAGAAGCTGCGATACTTTTAGCAACTAGAGATGATGACCTAGTTTCTTTATTATTGCAGTCCTTAATGCAAACATCAGTTCAGCACATGTAAGTTCATGATATATACATATCTATTGAGATACCATTCATCAAACTTTTGTTTACTTAACTTAATAACTTTTTATAAACACAATAATATTTTTTTATTGTGTATTCCAGTTACTATCAATAAAATAATAATGTTTATTACAGAGACTTAAAGGATGAAAGCATACCAAATGCTGTCAGTCCGGCCCCACAACAGGCTACACCTGAATTGCTGAAAGCAATATTAAATGTGAATCCCAATGTATTTGACCAACAGCAAAGGAACCATTGGGGAAATCATGTCAACACATCAAAATTTAATGGGATGTCACCATCTACATTCAATTATGCATCTCATAATACCGTTCACTCCAGTCCCTCCTCACACGGTACTGCAGTCCATTCAACACCCATTCCAAACCAACAGCTTCTGGCTACTCCATGTCAGTCTTCTCCTCATGTGAACATGGGCTCACCACCATCGCAGGCTAGACCCAGTAGTCAAGTTAATATCACTGCCCAAAACAATATATCCCCACCATGGAATAATGCAAACCAATCTAATATATATACAAGCACATTCTCCAATTCCTCCTGTTCTAACACTCAAAATGGAGGTTTCTATAACAGTCTTGTACAAGACAATAGGAGTTATGATACCAATATTGGCGACGATAAAGATCCTCTTTCCATGTCGCCGAGAAACATGCCGGATCAGCAACGTTTGATGATTCAATCGCAAGAAAAAATATTTGAACAAGGTAAAACATTGTAATATATTACCTTGCACAAATTAGTTAAGCTACTTTGATTAACATGTATTATAAGAAAGGTACCACACCTTTCTTTTTAGAAATTATAAGCAATGTTTAAATAAACTTATTTTTCTAGACGGTAATGTGGTGACAGGTCAATCACCAGCCCAAGCGAGCGTAGCGCCTTCTCCTTTGCGCCAAGAACCTCAAGTGCCTCAGCCTTCAATGGGCGCGCCCTATGCTCCACCTCCGGTAACCCCTAATGCGACGCAAGAAAAACAAGACAAAACTGGCAACATGATGAATCATAGATATCCCGTTGTCAAAATTGGCAGACTTTCAGTTAGTTGTCTTTTACTATATATTGTTGAATAGAAAACAAATTCAAAGATTTTGTATAAATAAACCTTTTTTGTATAAGATTGTTGTGAGTAGTAAAATTAATTTATTTTTATTTTAGGAGGGCTTGTTAAAAAAGCACGAGTTCAATCCCGACGAACGGACGAGAAAAAATAGTACAGTAGAATCAGATTCTGATGATAATGTGCCGTTAAAAACAAAGTCGAGTATCTCAACTCCAACAGTAGATAAAGAAAGGGAAGCAATAGACATAGCTAGAGAAAAGAATTGGGAAGCAGTTAAGAGAAAACATGAAGAAGCAAGCAAGAAAGAGGAGGCTGAAGCAGCCATTGGTAAGGCATTTCTATTTTGTACGTTATGTGCTTGGTAGAGAGATATTTTAAAGATTTAAGTTAACCTTATTATTAATTAGTCAAAAATGGAAACTTTGAGTTCCAAACATTGTTTGTATTTTTATCGTTAACATTTTAAAGGTAATAAACTAAAATTTCGCCAATGTTTATGTTTGTAGTTCGACCCAAACTTCGTAAAGTGGAACGAAGATTAGTTCCAGTACTTGAAATGTTATCGGTTGATGAATTAATGGAAACAAATACCTATCAGCGGTTTAATAAATTAATCGAAGCAGTTTTCGAAACTATCGATGATGATATATTAATAACAGATGAGATGGGTAAGTTTCTCTTTATATATGTTTTTTGCAGTGAATTTTCACAGTCCTAAAATTTAATGTTTATGTATATTATTATTTCATTTAACGGATTGGGGAGAAATCCACCCAAAGGCCACTGCGACCATGGTTGATCTATTGTAGCCAAAAATATTAAATGTATTTTCAGAGGGATCAGATATTCCGGAAGAGTTGCTGTTACCGCGCTATCAACTTCAGGAACTGTGTTCAGAGGCAGCAAAGTTGAAAAATCTTGGTGCTATGGAAGCTATACCAGCTGATCGATTGGTTCGGTTACTCAACATATTGGAAAAAAATATAAGAGCTGCTGAAAAAATGTCACTTGTGAGTGATCCTGTAAGTGTCCTGGTTCTTATTATTACAAACAGATGTTTCTTGTTTACTTATGAAGACATCAATTCTATATATTGCAAGTAAAAAATGTAGTAAACGTATATATTAAATAATCTTACGTTAATCATAACTCAATACATTATACATTTATTTCAATTTGACTTGATATAAAATATCTTTGACATGTATTACTATATTTTAGTAGTAACACTACTAATGTATGTGATGCCTTAACTTACAGGAAGACAGTGAGGAAATGCGACAAATATGGATGGAGTCTGCACTAGAAAGAGTTATGTGCGCATCGGACGCTAGCCTTACTTCCTTGTACATAATGACTTCCCCGAGCATGCCGAAGCGCATATTCCTAGAAGATGTTATTGATAGGATTATCATGTTCATTAAGTTTCAACTGAATAACACTATTTATTGTGTTTACGATCCTGTGTATAGTATACAAACAACATCGAAAAAGAAAGGTAGGATATTATTTTCTATCCAGTATTATATAATTTTGGACGGAAAATTGACTTACAGCTGGTGTAGGCAGGGCAATGCAAATTACAAATTTGATTGATGACTTTGAATTTCGATTTGAGTGAGTCTGTATCTGTCCCAGTCAATCGTCCTTTACATTGCGAGACACGAGGCGTCACGCTGATGACACGTGCTTGTTTGCAGTGGACGGTCGCAAGCGGCGCGGGGGCGGCGCCTCGCACGGCGCGCGGCGGACGGGCGGCGGCGGCGCCACGCGGGCCGTGCGCGACCTCTACACGCACGTGCACGAGTGCGTCACGCTGCTGGCCGAGTTGTTCGCCGCGCACCACCTCACCGACACCACGGTGTTGCATGCGTCCACGGTGGGCGTGTCGCCGTTCTTCGTCGAGAATATCAGCGAACTGCAGCTCTCTGCGCTCAAGCTCGTCACTACGGTAACGATTTGTCGATTGTTTTTACGTTTCCTTCGAGAGTTAATACAAAAGTTACCTTTGTAAGGTACAGTAAGATATATATTTTCTAAAGTTATAATACTAGTCCCTTTTTTTAACTAGACTTCCTTACAAGCAAGTAATGTCTAACTAATTGAATCCTTTATATTATGACTGGATTGGTAGAATACAATCTGGGTTTTTATAATTTTTATTGAATTTCTTGGTGTAAATACTTATACGATACGATATGAAATGAAGCAAATAATTGTGTGTTGCCCAACAGATATTCACAAAGTACGAACAGCACCGGCGCCTGTTGCTGGAAGACATTTTAGCATCGATCGCGCGCATCCCGAGCTCGAAGCACAACTTGCGCTCGTTCCAGCTGAGCTCCGACCAGCACATCCAGATGCTGACGGCGCTGGTGCTGCAGCTGGTGCAGTGCGTCGTCACGCTGCCCGAGACGCTCTGCAAGTCGCAGGATAAGGACAAGGAGCATGTTGATACAGAGAATAAGAAAGTAAGTGATTTAGTTCCTAAGCTGTCAAAAATTCAAAAGCTTAATACAACAAAGCAATAAATCTCCAATTTTCGTATGATTTTTCTCAGTTGAAGTAGCTGAATGTTAATGCAACTTAAAAAAAGGTGTAAACTGTTCTTGATTTTTGAATCTTTATTTAAGGCAATGAGGCCCTTAACATAAATACCTTACAGACTGACATACATAGTAGCTTGTTTGTGTAAACTTTTAAGAATTCTTATTAGTTTTTTATTAGTTCCAGTCCTGTAATTTGCTATTCTTACTTACAGCATGTAGACAAAGACCTCTTGATAATATCGAAGTACGAGGCAGCGATCAGTGTGGGCGGTACGTTTCTAACGTCGTTCCTGAACAAGTGCCGGAGTCGGTCGGAGGAAGTGGACTTCCGGCCGCTGTTTGAGAACTTCGTCCACGACCTGCTCACCACCGTCAACAAGCCGGAGTGGCCCGCCACTGAACTACTACTCAGTCTACTTGGTACTATGCTGGTAAGTCTCTAGAGTCTAGAACATATCTCTTAAGAATACAGTAGATTAAAGTGAATAGGTAGGTATTTCCAAAAAAATAGTACAAATGCTGGGTATATGATCTTGTGATGTCATTTTATTGATAATATTCTAACACTCTCTCCAAACAATTAACACACATTTCTATCAGATTTTACAAAAGATTTTACAAAAGGTGTATTTATCTCTGATTCCACGTTCTTCCTCTTCATCTCTGTGTGTATTACAATGGTATAATAAATATCAAATAATTGTTCATAGGTGAAATACATGTCGGACAAGTCAATGGAGATGTCAGTCCGCGTGGCCTCTCTAGAGTACCTCGGGCTGGTAGCGGCGCGCCTGCGCCGGGACACGGTGCACTCGCGCGCCAAGCTCGCCACCATGGACGGCGTCGTCAAGGACATCCGCGCAGAGGAGGAAAAGGATGGCAATCAACATCAGGTTGACTTTTGTTTGTTTTTCAGCAAATGGTAAGTAGTCAACTTGGTCTTTGGACATCAGGGAAGATGCTAATGTTTCTGGGAAATTATAGAATTATTTTTTAGAATTTTTGAAGAACCCCGTTAACTGTAAAGTGACGATAATTTTGCGAATGATAAACGAATTAAACTACCACAACAAAGCTTAATTGAAATACGTTTACCTTTATTGATTTGGCAATGAAAAAATATCGTTATAGTTTTGTGACATACTGTTTTTGTTACAGGCTCTCACTTCCGGCCTTGACGAAGACGAAGAAAGAACAGAGTTCTTACAGCGGGTACTACTCGACTACCTGGCGATCAACGGACAGAAAGATCAGGCTTGGAATTGTGCGCGTCATTTCTACATCACTCAGTGGTACAGAGACATGGTTGTCCAACCTAAGAGCTCGTCCCCCACGAAGAGGCCGAAAAACAAATCCAAGAAACGGTACAAGGGCGAGACGAGCGACGAGGAATCCGACGCCGATGACGACAGCGACGCCGACATCAAGGAATCCAAGTCCGATAGGAAGCACACCATCAGCGCAGTCATTTCTGCAGAGAAGTTCAAAACCATCGAACGACGAAAAACTTTCTTTCTCGAGAAGATCAGGCCGTTTCGGTATCAAGGCGGTACTCAAGTGCAAGTGATGCAATCTTACATAGATTACAGCGGAGCCGAGTTGATATCTCAGTATCTGGCGTCGAAAAGGTCATTCTCGCAGAGTTTCGACAGGTATCTGCGGAAGATTCTGGTTATTCTTTGTGAGAACACGATAGCGATCCGGACGAAGGCCATGAAGTGCCTGACGATGATCGTGGAGGCGGACCCGGCGGTGCTGGCGCGGCCCGACATGCAGATCGGTGTGAACCGGTCCTTTTTGGACCAGTCCACGGCGGTGCGTGAGGCTGCCGTCGATCTGGTAGGGAAGTTCGTGTTGAGCCGCCCCGATCTTATCGACAAGTATTATGGAATGCTCTCCAATAGGATATTGGTAAGTACTAACAGGTGTGCTTAATTTAAATGGTCTAAGCGTACTATTTAAGTAAGAGTTCTATTTATTTTCAATTTTTAAATAAGAATGTTTAACTTAATTCTCTCTTTCTTTATCAATATTTATATATCTTTTAGGACACGGGTGTCTCGGTCCGGAAGCGTGTGATAAAGATCCTGAAAGATATATGCATAGAATGTCCAGAATTCCCGAAGATACCCGAGATCTGCGTGAAGATGATCAGGCGGGTGAACGATGAGGAGGGCATTAGGAAGCTGGTGATGGAGGTGTTCCAGAACATGTGGTTCAGTCCGTGCCCGAACTCGTCGCGGCCGGGCACGCTCGACATGACCACGGCCACCGCGGACCCGCTCACACGGAAAGTGCTCAACATCACCGACGTCGTCATATCGTCGCGGGACATGGGCCTGGAGTGGTTTCAGCAGCTCCTGACGAGTGTGAGTCATACTTTGTGCTGAAGTTATATGTGTGGTAGTTTGAACACGAAACTGGCGTCCACGCATCGCCCAATGCGGTGTCGTAGTTTAAAGAAACTAGCAAGTTAAATATATTTTTCTTTTTTCAGTTGTTTAAGCCTAAGGAAGATAAGGATGATTCAACAAAAATTATTTATCAACCGCCTAAATCACTTTTAGTAGCTTGTCAGCAAATAGTTGACTGCCTTATTGAAAATTTACTACAATTAGAGGAGACCAGTGCTGATGGTATGTATAATTTGCGAACGATACATGAGAAGTTATAATTTATAGTGAGAGTTTATGTGGATATTATTTTTCTTTTAGGCATGGGCTCATCTCAGCGCATTTTAGCATGTCTCTCTACTTTGCATTTATTTGCGAAAATAAGACCGCAGTTGCTCGTCAACCACGCGTTAACTCTGCAGCCGTACTTAAGTTTGAAATGTCAGGTAAGAAAAAAGTTTCCCTTCAATCACAGTTTGTTTATTCAGCTATGTAAAACTAGCACTCATAAATCATTTTATCCTAATAGAAATAATGGTATACCTATATAGGTATGAATTTATGGAATGAAGTTATTCTTACATTAACTTACCACTAGCTGTATATTTTTAGCACCAACCCGTAAATTTTCATACAGAATCAGTACGAGCAGCAGATAATGTCAACGGTGGCGTCCACGCTGGAGCTGGTGGTGCCTCTGATGGAGCACCCGAGCGAGGTGTTCCTGGCGCAGCTGGAAGAGGACGCGGTGAAGCTGATCCTGCAGCGCGGGCAGCTGGTGATCGCCTCGTGCATCGCCTGCCTCGCCGCTATCGTCAACAACCTCACGCACAACTACAAGCTCATTCGGGATGTGTTTACCAAGTACCATGGTGAGCGGAGCCTTAGGAAATCTGGCGAATATTTCTACAGCGTGATACGCGCCACGCTGTATCTGTGGTTCCCGCTGTGCAAATGACGTGGTGGCGTTTACACGCAAAATATTGACAATTTTTTTTTGCTTTGACAGGGGTTTTACTCCAATGGAAGCACAGTTGGCAACGCAACCCGGAAATGACGCGAAACTTGCATTCTCGACCGCACTTCCGGCGGGCGTTGTTTATTGTTGGACTGCTCCTGCGGTACTTTGACTTCACAGACAATAAGGTCATCGAGGGTCTAGCTGTAAGTGAAACTAAATACATAATAATTTACAACATTAATTACTTGTCGACAACTTTATATTATTGTTACTGTAATTAACACTATCATGTCATCTTCATCCAAATGTATTACTTGTATACATAATTAGGTATACATACTATATTTTTTATGATTTTTTTCAAATTGAAGTTTTATACTTTATGTAAAGACGATTTATCCTACAGAGTGACATAAAGGAGCAAGTATACGGCACGCTCATGTTCTTCGTTGGTTTGGAAGATGAAGATTTTGTTTCTCACACGCTGAAGGCGCTCGGCTCTGTGTGCGTGAGGCATTACGAGTTCATGCTGCGACCGGAGTTGAAAGAGTTCTACCACCAACTGTTGACGTCGGATTTGGCACCGGTAGAAATGAAGGCGGATGTATTAAGAAACATCGAGATGTATTTGCAGGAGGAAGAACAAAGAATGATAAGGCAGGATAAGGAGTGTAAGTATTATTGAGGGACTATCTACTCTCGTTGCGCATAGGAAGAGTTGCATCACACTAATATTATAAATGTGAAAGTTTGTTTGTTTGGATGTTTGCCCGTCAATCACGCTGAAACTATTGAACAGATTTTGATGAAATTGGTATACAGACAGGGTACGGGCTGACTTGGGTGATAGAATTCTCTTTATCCCCATGAAATGCTCCTTTGGGATGAAACAGGAATTTGTGCGGATGTTTTTTACTCTTTTACGAAAAAACTACTGGATGGATTTTGATGAATCTTGGTAGTATAGCTTATGTTCAAGAATAACCCTTTGAGTTATTTTTACCTTTTTTATCCCGAGTATCCTACGGGAGCGGGACTTACGCGGCTGATACCTACACTAGGTTCACTAGTTAAATATAAATTTTGTTTTCAGGGTCAAAGCGATCGAAACACGAAAACCTGAAAGAAATGGGTGACGTATCATCCGGTATGGCTTCGACGGTGATCCAGTTGTATCTGAAGGAGATATTGGGTTCGTTTCTCCACAAGAGTACCGTCGTGCGGTCGAGCGCCATGAAGGTCGTGCAACTAGTGTTGGCGCAGGGCCTGGTGCATCCGGTGCAGGTAGATTTTTATAGTCTAGTACTTTACATAAATAAGTACAGTAGTAGTCATAAAAAAGAATCCATAAAAACTATAATTTTCTTCTAGATTGTTCCATACTTAATATGTATGAGTACGGACACAGAAGTGACAGTGTCTCACACCGCCGACAAGCACCTGCAGGAGATCGACAAGAAGTACCCGGGGTTCATACACATGAAGGCGCAGGTCGGCATCAGGCTGTCATATCAACTGCAGAAAATATTGCAGCGGGGAGAGCAGAAAGTTATAAGAGGGTTTCGGTAAGTTTTTACAGGAATTAACTCTTTATTTAATCGTTTTTTTGTAGGATAACAAAAAATATTATATAAATCAAAGTAAAATATTTTTTAACTACTTTATATAATGAGATCAAAACGCCAAACATTATCAATGTATTCTTGAAACGATGTCACGGTATTCAAATAGGATTTTTAAATTTCAGAAAAAAGGAATTGGATGACCTGCCCACTGCACTCAATGGTTTTTTATATTCGTTGTTGCGTAACACGCGACCGCAGAGGCGAGCGCTCGTGCTGTCGTTGCTAAAGCAATTCGACGACGTATCGGTCAGTTCCCTCACATATTATGTATCAATTAATAAAATTATTGATTCTCACTGTATTTGCTCTTTATTAGTACATTTTTATTGAATTATTATTCATAACAGAGTTCTTCATTCAATAGACGCAATGTTTTCTAAATTAATTGTGTGCCAGGTGTTTAATTTTAATTATGTATATTCGATATTGTTTCAGACGGCTCCATTAAATCAAATGTTGTACCTGGCCGATAATTTAAGCTACTTTCCATTTCAAGTACAAGATGAACCACTTTTTATAATCCACCACATTGACATTATTATCTCCACGTCTGGATCAAATCTGTTACAAGCATTTCGTGAGGTAAGACTTACGTTATTTTCTAACAGCTATTGACTGTAATTTGATTACAAGTTCAACACCGATGTGCTAAAAACTAATGTGTCACGGCGCAGGGCCTACTGCAAACGGGCAGCGAGTCAACGTCGCAGCTGGACGAGGAGGAGGACGAGGAAGAGGCGGAGGCGCTGCTGCTGCGGCTGCCGGCGGGCACGCGCGCGCTGCGCGACGCCATGCGCCAGGCGCGCGGCTGTCTGCTGCTGCTCGTGCTCAAGCAGCACCTTAAGCAACTCTACGGGTTCACTGACGCGTTAGTATATCTATTGTTTGTTTAGTCAATGGTTTTTATGTATCGTACACACAAGTTACAACAAGTAACAACTAGTAAATAAATGAACATTTTTAAAAATATGAAGCAAAACCACCACATTTATTATATTACGCAAGTGTTTTCAATAAAATAACTTTGATGCAACAGAAAAATAAATCAGTACTCGCCATCGGAGAGCGTGAAGGTGTACGAGAAAGCGGTGTCGCGGCGGCACGCGCCGCAGTTCGAGCCCAAGGCGACGATCGCGCAGCTCGCCGGCGACGACGGCCTCGAGCCCGACGAGCTGGACGAGCGCGGCCGCCGGCGGCTCGTCGACGAGTATCTCGAGGTGACAATACCTTCGTTTTCATACATATGTACATAACATACTGGTTTTTTTATATAAGTGCTTGGGAAGTTGGTAAACCACAATTATACACAATATCAAGGAATCTTAAAAGGTCTTAAATACTACAAGGAATAGTCTACACTTGGTGTCATAAGTAACATCGTAATACTAGAATAGAGAGTACCTTTTTAAGAAGTAACCATAAATGAGGTCAATCTCAATTGAATTCATCAATGCATTATCACAGTTCTAGTGGAAGCAACA
>DWPC01000100.1:0-13496 GCA_018251435.1 Oarisma aurantiaca
TCCGCCCCCACTGCATCTTACCCCCCCTCCGCCGCCTTTAAACCATCCAGCAGCTATGTATGATAATAATCATAATCAGAACAATGATGAATACTTGCCTCCTCCATCACCAGTCAGTTCAAATTATAGCGAATTAGTGAGGGCTACTACTAACTTAAATTATAATCAGGAGAGACCTCCATATCCTGTTATCTATCAGAATGAGTACCCAGAATATGGAGTGTCACAAACTTCCACATATGAGTCTCTTTATGAGCCAATCAATCCCCATCCGCATGGCAAAACAAACCTTCAGCCACATAATCATAACATCAAAATGAGTCCCAATAAGTCTCCATTGCCTAAAGAAGAAGAAGTGGATGCACTTACTAATTTACTTGTCCAATCTATATCTGATAGTCAAGATTTAGATATATTTGGTATATGTGTAAAGTGTGACGAAAAGGTAATTGGTGAGAGCTCTGGGTGTACAGCCATGGGAAATATGTATCATGTCAAGTGCTTTTGCTGTCACTGTTGCAATATCAATTTGCAAGGAAAACCATTTTATGCTGTAGAGGGTTATCCGTATTGTGAGGTTGATTACTTTGAAACATTGGAGAAATGTTCGGTTTGCGAGAAACCAATATTGGACAGGATACTCAGGGCTACTGGAAAGCCATATCATCCAACGTGTTTTACTTGTGTGGTGTGTGGGAAAAGCCTTGATGGAATACCTTTTACAGTTGATGCAATGAACCAGATTCATTGCATTGAGGATTTTCATAAGAAGTTTGCTCCACGCTGCTGTGTTTGTGAGCTGCCTATCATGCCTGAGGAAGGAGAAGAGGAAACTGTACGTGTCGTAGCTCTGGACCGCAGTTTCCATGTAAGATGTTATAGGTGTGAAGACTGTGGCCTTCTCCTGTCTTCTGAAGCCGATGGGCGTGGATGTTATCCTCTTGATGACCATATACTCTGCAAGAACTGCAATACTCAACGTATTCGCCTTCTCACCAATGTGATGACAACAGATTTGTAACAAGGCCTTCATTGTAATATGCTTAAAACTTTTAAAGCTTTTTGTTGTATATTTTAGATTGAAATAAGTTCTATCTTATTTTTATATACATTAGGTACATAATTATATTATCATTTGCTTTCACTAGAATAAGTTAATTATAAAGTCCATTCATAAGGTCTACAAACAATGAACAGGTAGTTCTCAAATGAGATAACAATTTAGACATTCAAATTTAAGTTGAACAAAACTATATTATTATGTTATTAGTTATAGAAACCACAATTATTTTTCTTGCATGTTTTGGGGTGATCTTTGGTGATTAGTTTTAAGTCTTTTTGTGCATTTATATAAATACATACATATTTACTTACTATGTTGGTCAAGCAATAAGTAAACATGCTTATTTTTGTATTAATACATACTTAAATCTTGCTTGGTATATAATAATAGACAATTACCAGATATGATTCATGCTCAAATTAGAAATTGCTCTGGTTAAAATAATTCTTATTGAAATCATGTTTAACTTTTATACTTAGGTATGTATTTTTTGCATTATAGGTACTTGAGATCGACATGTAAAACTTGTGAATTTTTACACGATTGCGTATTATAAATACTATTTGATGTGAAACTTGTTATTTGATAAGATTTATATGCCATGATCAATTAATTTGTTTAAGACTGAACTACTCTATTTTGTGACTGATTCTAGAAAATTCCATCCGTATGCATTTTATATTATGCTATCAATATTAACAAAACAACATATAATTGTAAATTATTATGTGATGTGATAATAGTCCTATAATGATAAGATAGATACTATATTTATGACCTTAATTTATTAATGCATTATAAATGCTACAAATATTTTATGAACAATATTTATATTCATAGTAGAATTGTAAGCTTTGAGGCAGCTTCATAATAATAATTTGTATGTTTTTACATATATATTTTAGAGTTAAGTGCAATAAACATGTAAAAGAATTAGTTTTTTATTACTATTTTGTATGTTCCTAATTTATTTAAAATAAAAGTTGACGACCCCTGTGCTGTGATGATCCATGGTATGCACAGACTTTACGTTTTATAGGTATTATCTATGCACAGACCACTGATTGGTATGTGATTTAGCCAATCAGTTTGTCCTTGTTTAATATGATTGTTTTAGAAAATACTTAAATCATGAATTAATGAAGGTTGAAATTAGCAAAAAAAATACATAAGTACTTGAATTGTATAAATTTATTTACAAAATAAACGCTACAAAAATTTACAATACTGGCGGAAAAAACAATATAAAGGCACTTGCATCACAGATATTAGTTACTAACTCTTAAGATTCATAAAGATGATTATTTTCGAAAAGGTGAAAAGATTAGGTAAGGTATCTTTCCATAAGGGAGCGTTACATTCGTAATACTTACTTACTTTTATTAAAACAAAGGAAATTTCCTAATGTAGAAAAATAAGTGATCTATATGATTCAAGAAAATAATATCTAATCTAGTCAGATCTGGGTTCAGTCGGAATAATAATATCATTAATATGTAGGTAGCTATCATGTTTGGTTTAAACCCAACCTATTGAAAGAAATTATATTATTATCACAATTTTACTGTTCAAGTTACGAACATCCAGCTTATGGTTCTAAATTAATATCGGCAGTCTTGCAACAAGCAGAAATACCTAAACATCTCTAATAGATATTTACTTAATATAACATATTATTTAATTTCTAATTAAGTACATGTACATTATACAATAAAAGTTCCTAATATTATAAACAGTGTTCTATAGTAAGAAATATTGAGCACCGTAATGTTACGAATTTCAAAATGGAAGACAATAAAAGCTAATATGGTAAATTTATCTAAAGATAATTTACTACATTATAAAGGATCAAAATTTAATACTAACAGAGTTGAATATAATGAACTAAGTAGTAGTTGCCCCTTTCAAAATATAGGTTCAGAAATATTCGTTATAAATTATTGTTATGCGATTGTCGCTTAATTAATGCGTGGAATGGGACGAAATGATTACAAGTTAAATTCCTTGCCTCAGTAGAAATGACTACACTATCGAGATCGGTGTTTATGACTTTCATAGCACAATTTCATACCTAAATCACGTACATAGGAACTAGTATCTATTCAAATTGTATTCTAAACGTGCAATGTTGTCTGTTGCCAACATTTCTATGGTGGTCGAGTATTATTCACACTTTATGTCTTAACTTAGTATTAAATTTTGGTGGACTTAACACTTGCTTCATAAATATACTCCTCTTTTCCTTAATATCTTTTGAAGTTAAATGAGGCATTTCAACACTTGAATTTATTCTCTTTGCGTCATTTGAAGACGTATTTAAGTGTTTAGGTGCATAAACGTTATCAGTTTTGCTTTCAGTTTCTTGCAAGTGGTTTTTAACATGAATTAAGTTTAAGTCAGATTCTTGCGAGACATTTGCAGATTCTTGAAACAATATTTCTTCACTTGAGTTCAAGGAATATCTTCCAGGTTCAAATCTGTCCCTTAAAATAGAAAATTTTCTTCTTGGTCTATTTCTCGCTGCTTTTTTAATATTAGATACTTTTGAAACGGCACTATTCACTACCGACATAGATGTGTCTTTTTCTATTAGATGTTGTAATGAAGGTGCTTTTCTTAAGGAGAGTTCCTCCATAGAACCCATAGGTAATGAATTGTCAGATACTAACTGACGCAAAAAATCAGCATTAGTGCTACACATATTTTGTAACCTGCCTTCGGATTTATTACTAACTTTTTTAGTTTGTATTTTAGGATTGCAAATGGATCTTTGGCGCCGCGGCGTATTATCATTGTAGTTTGTATGAACTGAACTCAAGTGAGCTAAATTAGGCGTTGCATTTATGTCTTTATTCATGGACTCAAATTTTGAAACATCTGAAATATTTAACACCTCTTTGTCGGGCAGTGTTTCCATGATATTGCTGGAGTCGAACTTAGAAGGTTCTTTCCAGAGAGCTTTTTTCAAATTTGTATCCATACTTGTAGGAGTGTGAAACTGAGGTGAATCAAATATGTGCTCTCTTCGATGATATAAGTTTCGTGGAGAATTGGTTACGGTAGATTTTCGGATTTCATCGATAGTAGCTACCAAAGACCTCTCGGAATTCAAACGTTTTTTATTTGATGGGTCTATATCTCCTAGGTCATCTAATTCTTCTAAAATGGGCTCAAGATGGTTAGGATCTTTGCTTGTATCAACCATGCACGGTTTCGCTACGAATGTATCGGCATTAGAAGAACAAATGACTGTATTAGCATAGTCCTCTGGGTTGCGGTCAAACTTTACAAACACATTGGAGTAAGTATGAGGTTTTTTAGGAAAAGGTGGTGCAGCAAGAATTGCGTTCTTTAGTTCTTGTGATATACAACTGCTAATTTCAGAACTGCCTGAAGTAAGCGTGTCTCGACTCCTATCTCTCACTACACTGCCGTCGTGAAGCCAATTTTCGATATCACAGTAACAATTCCAAGATCTTAAGCCCCAAGCTTCCCGAGCAATGTTGACAGCACAAATGTTTTCGTAATCGTGCACCGAAAGAATTTCCGTTGGAGTATCAATGTCACGCTGTTTCAAATAAAGCAAGTCACTGCTGCTAATTCCATTTTTACTTTTGTCCTTCTTGGCGTACATTTCTTTAAGTATATCTAAAGCAATTTTTTGAATGTTTTCTATATCGGCATCCTGATTACCCACTTTTATGTTTTTTAAAGCGCTGAGGCATAATTTTTGGACGATATTCTCATTGAATGTGTTTATGTCAGAGCTATTAATATCGCTAAAGCTCAAGTCTAGATCCATATCGATGGAATCAGATGAAGTCTTTTTATTAGAGCCGTCCGTATCGTGGCTTACTACAGAGCTGTGATCATTTTTGAATGTTTTAATAAAGTTTGCATTTACGATGTTACACACGTTCAGATTGAAGTTTGTCAATTCATCTCGCAATTCATCTGAGGAACAAATACCTCTGCGCTTTTGCAAGTTAAGTGTAGTAGATGTAATTTCATCAATTGAACTTTCTATGTTATCTATCGAAGCTAATTTTAGTTTGAGCTGTGTTGGGGAACACATTTTTTTCTTGTTGATCTTCACGTTTAAATGTTTATTTGGGTGTTCTCTGTTGATCATAACTGACTGTGGTGTATTTTCAACGGTATATAGCTCTATACTCGAAGTGTCCATGCTTAGATTGCCAACTGGAGCTGACGTAAAAGTGGGAGTACCAGATCTAGCAATCCAATGGTCAAGCAAAAACTTTTTATCAGCATTCTCGTTTTCGTTTTGTATTTTTGGGTGAATTTCGGGTAATTCTTTTATATGTTCAGAGGTCGAAGGCTTTTCCTTGTTAGTACTCTTGAAAGATCTAACATAAGTCAAACCAGTCCCTTTATTCTCACTTTTTTCAGATTTTTTTGGTACTTTATTATTCAATTCTATATCTTCTTGTGCATATTTCCAAGGAATAGGACCCTTAGAATGAAAATATCTATAATACAATATCATAGATATCATACCTGTAACAAATATTTTCAGAATTAATATAATTATAACTGAATTTTCGTTCTTTGAAGATATCATATTTGGAAAACAGGTAAAGTTAAATTATATGATGTATATTTTCATATCTACCTATAATAGTCCCAGCTATTACACACACTGTTGCACCAACAGACCACAGCTTTCTTTGCTGTTCAGAGTTTGAAATCAATACATACAGAAACAAACTGCCAAAATTCTGGGTCACCATCAGTGTATAAAACATCATTAGCCGATAACGAGTGTGTCCTTCTCGTAGGTTAATGTAACAAAAACAATATACAAATCCCATAACAGTATTATAAAGTATCTCTTCCAATTTATTTGGACAGAAGGCTGTTTTTTGCATGACTATCCAAAATGTCATTGCAGACCAATGCAGACCTAAAAATAGAAGAGTGACAAAGTGTTATTATACAAAAACCAAACAATAATAGATTAAAATAAAATATTTTTACTGCACTATATTACCTAAAGGAACAAACGTCCATAATCCAAATATAATTGCAAATAGCAAGATGCCAGAAATTCTTCCAATTAACATACCAAAGTGCCATACTATATTTAGTAGAAATGAGTGCCATTGAAAGGTTTGTGAAGAAAATGTAATGCTATAAATGTATGTAACACAACCCCATATCACAGATGCAATTGATGCTGCTAGAGCAAATACTGGAAACAAAATAAATGATTTGAAGTAAATATATATTTTTGCATATAATATTGTTCAACTAATATTGATACAAATCTAATTCCAATAGTAATCCTATAACATACAAGTATAGTGTAAAAGTCACCTTTTGTATAATAATTTTCATTTAGCATAATAATGGCATAAGTTTGTAAAATGATTTGTGGTATGGTCCCAGTAAATAAATACAAAAAATGCAATAAACTTAAGTCGTTTCTTTGACTGACTAACTTCTGAGTTTTAATGGACTCCAAATTCTTACATGCAAATACTTTGTGTAAGAATATAATGTATCTGAAAAAACAATAATAAGAAATTTAGTACAGAGCATTTAAAAATATATTATTATAACATACTTTTGAAAATATAAAATAACCTAATATTTCGAGAAGATTACTTTAATTACAGTTATTTAGTATTAAAGTTAAAATGATCCTTGGAATCAATGATCCCAGAGGCCCAGCCCATTCTAGGTATACAAAACACATTTATAGGGTAATAATAATTATTTCAAATAGGTATACTACATTCGAAAAATCGCTTAGAACATTAATTACTAATTTATTTATTTTTTACCTTTCTAATAATCCAGCGAGACATCCATGAGCTATCCAGTGACGGATATTAGACTTATTATCAATAAGAAACCATCTCATAGAGAAAATATTGATCAAGATATTTGGCGATAGTATAAAAGTTGCTGTAGCGAGAGCCCAATACAAATATCCATTTTTACAATATTCAGCAAAAACTAAAATATCTGCAAAAAAGTAGTATAAATAAGTAATATTTTTAGCACTGCTTACTAAGAATAAATACATACACACTGATTTGTTTTTTAAACAAATTACTCAAGAGGTAAATAAAATTAAAGCCAATGAATTTTAAGTACTTACCCGTAGTCAAATCGGCTAGAATTGTGACCAAGGATATGAACACACTCAAAACATTGAATACACAATAGGTTTCATCTTGGTTGTTCACGAGCTTTCTGTCTGTAGGATTAGAATTACCGAGCACACAAGCCTCGGCCATTCTACAAATTCATGTACATATTGACTTAAATTGCTGTCTTTTCTTTGTTCATTAAATATAGTCATTGAATTATGCAACTTGGTAAAGTGTACAAATAACTTATACTTTATTATGTGAAAAATTAACTGATATATTAAATAAATTATCACAAAAAGAATTCAATTCAACGGCGGCGCGGACGCAAGACAGATAGGGTCGCTGCTGCACTCCGATTTCATAGATAACTAATTTTAAAACAAAACAAGAAAACAATAGACAACACACAGGTTATTTAACGTGGTTCATTCAAAGATACAGATTACATAATTTTTTATACAGGTAATAAAACACCAACAACAATCATGGACGTAATTATACAACTAGCGAAGAAAAGCTAATAGGTACAATATTATAAAACAACCAATGAACCTACGTAGACAGCTACGTACAATCATGGATTTTCATTATAATTTTTCAATGAATTATTCAAAGACCGTTTCAAGATTTATAAAGTCTTCATGCAGTTACTAATGACTATTATTACTATTATACAGTGAGTAATATAGTAATTATTATAGAGTGAGTGACTATTATAATATAGTAAGTTCTTCTAAATTCTGGTTTATTTTATCGAAAAAAACACAATTGACTAGGTAATATATCCATGGTCACTTGGAGGTTATATTACATTATCTTTGGTCACAAACGATAAAAATAATCCGTACGTCAAAAGTGTCAAATGCAAAACTGTCAGAAGTTTATGTTATGTTAAATTTAAAAACTTCAAAACAAAGCTAATAAGTAAAGTTATAAGTTGGTTGTATGTAATGATTATTATTATATGAATATTTTATTGGATATTTGCTCATAACTCAAATCTACAATGATACACGATGCATTGTTGATTTTATGGGACGGCTCTGAAGTTGAAGAAGAACCTCAAGTAAGTGAAACAACAATAATTATCTTATCATCTGGCGAGGACGGCGAGGAGCATAAAATTTGGTTCTGTGCTTTACATTGAGAGGTGAATAATATTATGTGGATGGATCTAGATCCTTGTCATGAGTTTCTCTCTTGTGTCACCCTTGGAATGTTTCCTTGTATTCCAACGATAGCAATTTCTTTTCATCATTTTCTTTTCTCATTCTTGGCCGTTAATTAATTAATTATTAATTAATTACGGATTAATGTATTTAAGATTTGGTGTCTCTGATCATAGATCATTACCATTGACAAGTTTATCTTTCATTCTTTCTATTTCCACTATTTTGATAAATAATATTTTTGTAACTTTTAGTTGGAACTAGTACCTTATGCAAATGAAGGTGATGAAGAAATATATAACAGAATATGTGCAATTGCAAAGGATCACCATGCTATTCAAAAGTTCATTGCGGCAACTTCATTTCAAGCAAGAAAGTTAAACTCAGGTGTGTCTGTAATCTGTTTATTATTATACTTAGAGTGTCAGTTTTTATATATTTTACAATAAGAAAACTAATACTGGCTTTATAGCTTCAGGTTTGAAAACTCATGGATTATATGGCCAAGCTTTTAGTGAAGGTATTTCGGATGTACTTGAATCCTATAAGCAAACATTGGTTGAAGTGGAAAATTTAGTCATTGGAAATCACAATTATACACTTTCATTTGTCTATAGTCATGTTGAGAAATATCAAGGTTTGTTTAATGTATTGAATAGAGTGATTGCAACCGTTAAAGAGAGAAAATTGACTGGATGCCAAATATTGAGTCTTATCCATCAGTACATTCTAAGTGGAAATGAAATGATACATAAAGCTATGTTAAAGTGAGTTCAACATATTTTATCTAATTAAAAAAACAAACTTAAATTAGCAATTTGTCTGTTCTGTTTAAGTTTGTAGCTCAGCTCAGTTGTTTTAAGATAAACTGCTTTACTATAAATATGTCCATTTTGATGTATTTTCAGAATATTTTCATCTATCAACTTAGTGTTTATCAACCAACTTTGCACTTGGTTGCTTTATGGTGAGCTGCGAGATCCTTATGAAGAATTTTTTGTTTTAAAAGCCAAGAAAAGTGACTCTTCAGATACATTTTTAACATCGACTCCTTCATCAGGCACTGCTTCTGACAAATCTCTGATTACAACTGTGAGTTTCATGATTAACAAAATTTCATGACATCATAAAGTAGTGAAATTGAAATATTTTTCTTTATATTATAAGTAGCCCATAATGTTATCTGTATTATCTGTATGTAATATCTTTTGCAGTTGCAGCACACACCATTGGATTGTGGATATCACCTTAACCCTAACATGATACCATATTATATTCCACTGTCATTGGCTCAAGAGATACTCTTCATTGGAAAAACTGTAGTATTGTTTGGGTTTGATCCCAAAAAAATTAAGAAGACAAATACTTTCGCAATGAATAGTCTTTTGCTGTCACTAGAGAAAAATGATAATGATTCCAAAAGGTATATAATACATAAAATACATAATTACGAAATATTTAATAAAAATAATAAATAATAAAATAGTTTCAAAAATTTTGTAGATTCACTATTTGGGAAGATAAAGAATCAGAGTTTCATGAAAAACTGCAAGATCTCACAAAGCTTGATGTTTTTGAAGTCTCTAATTTGAGAGCTGTTGTACGCGAAATTAAAGAATGTGTTACAAAGGTGAGATCCATGTACCCCTCTCTATCAACACTGTCCTGTGATAGCTGTGATCATGTTGGTGCGGTAGCAAAGATTTCTTAAAAACACATAGACTTTTTAACATAAAAATTAGTGGGCCAGCATAATTATGTTGCCTTATACACGATAGTATTCTGACAAGGGATAATAATTGCATTTTAAACCATTCCAAAGAGCTGACATGTTTAGCGTAAAGCAATTTCCCTTTGATTGTTGTAGCTCTTAATTTTTTACAGTTAAGGTTTATATTTACTGAGCAATGAACTAATCTAGGTACACAGATTGCATTACTTTAATTGTTATTCTACAGCATTTGTGGACCGTTGCCGTAGAAGAGGCACACCTGCTGCATGAGCTGAAGTTGATGAAAGACTTCTATTTGCTGGGTAGAGGCGAATTATTCCTGGAGCTGTTGCGACTGACTGCACCTATACTGGATCGGCCTACTACAAGGACTTCTACTAGGGGTATGTCTTACACTTAAAGGCGGTACTTTCACGTTTCAAGGTCATAATGCATGACATTTTCTATGTTATTGTATCGTTGTTATCTATACATAGATATATCTACATAAAATTATAGGTATTTGTTTTTCTACTGCGTTGTATCATTAATGTATACTTTCCTTGTCGTAGTTTTAGTTTATGCCCTACATACCAATCTCCTTTGCCAATCGTACGATTTTCATGATATACTGTTCTATATTTTTCAACAAAGTTCTATATCTTTGTTACAGATATGAATCACGCGTTTCAACTCGCGGCTCGAGCAGTGTTCCTCAGCAATAATACCGACATAGAGAAGTTTAGCTTCGAGCTGCCGTACGTCAAGCCTAATATATCTAACAATTCCTCCGTGGAAGATGATAGTAGTTCAGGTAATTAGGATTATGATAAAATTATGTTATTAAAACATTATTAGCTGTTGAAAGTAGATAAAAGATAATTTAAAAATTTTCAAATGTTGTTTAAATTTAAAAATATTATGAAGGTATGTACCTACCTTAAATAAACTTGTTTTAAATGATGATGAGATTGCTTGCTCAATGATCCAGCTTCATGCCAAATGATTTATCATAGATCGACGTCACTGAACTATGTGCAGAATTTTGGAAATTTCACCCATATCATATTGAGATGAGGGTTGAAATTTGAACGAAAACCAGTCTTATTATTAAGTGAGCACAATAAAAATCGTGATTAAGTTATAATACCTATCTGTTGTATTTCGCAACACAGTGGCAGACGGCTGGTCCAGTATCATCCTGAAGTATGACTTCAAGTGGCCGCTACACTTGCTGTTCGCCCCGGAAGTGCTCGCGCGGTACAACGACATGTTCCGCCTCCTGCTGCGGATAAAGAAGACGCAACACGACCTGCATGCGCTGTGGAAGACGTACAAACAGTCTACCAGGTAATCTGTACTAATATAGTTTGTTCATATTGAAGGTTATCTGTAATTTCCGGCTTTGGATAGCTATTCCAAGGACACAGCGATCTGTTTGTGTCTATTGTAGATGCAGTCGTCGGGATAAGGGAACAAAGTGATAGATTACATTAACTTACAGTAAGATCTAAATAAATAAATTATCGGTTTTCTATATCAAAAAATCAAAAATCAAAATCAAATATATTTTATTCACTTAGGAAGTATGGCTACACTTATGAACGCCATTTTTTCAATCTAACAGCTTTTCGGAACATCTTTTAAATAAACAAAAGATACAATATTCATAATATGCTCTGTCCTATGCGGAACTGGACTATATAAATTATGTCGACAGAAATCAAAATCCTTACGCAAACCTTTATTCCGGCAGGTTTTCCATGTGCCAGCTGCACAACAAGCTGATGTTCCTCATGGACAATCTCCAGCACTACCTGCAGGCGGACGTCCTGGAGACCAACTACTCCCGGCTGATGGACGCCGTCGCCAGGACCAACGACTTCGAGAAGCTGAAGAAGGCCCACGCGACCTTCCTGGCCGACATCCTCAGCCAGTCTTTCCTGACCATCACAACGGTACGGTGATTTTCTTTTTTTATTTTATACGTTGAAATTTGATAATACTGATAAGACTACCTATTTATAATATAATAAAAAAATTAATTGAATAAAAAAGGCGCGTGTAATTAATTTTTTGTTTGTTTTGTTTAATTACTTACCTATCCAAACATAAATATTGTATCATTTACTTAGATTAGATTGTAACTTAGATTGGGTGTACTCCACTCTATTTTGCCTTTCTGCCCCTAATACTTTCTATTGGCCGTTGTTCAGATATTATAATGTAGATATTAAAGTGATTTATATTTTTTCAGTCATCTGATGGCGAATGCGCCACCGATGTGACGGATGCAATAAACAATCCCGTGTTCTGTAATATTATGGAGCTGCTGAAATTATGCGATTCCTTCTGCAGCTTGAGCGAGTTTGCCTCTGATAAGGAAGCTGAGGACTACTATATACGGGGATACTCCGAAAGGTAACTATCGGCATAAATATGTAAGTTCGCACTTGTTAATGAACGCGTATGGTTAAGTTAGTTAGCTCGATCTAAACTAGATGGCGCCACACATCAAATTAGAACGCGCTGACAACACATCAGTCGTAATTCCGTATAAGCCATCTGTTTATTTTGTTCGTTGTTCTTTTGGATTGGTTTAATATACGATCAAATTCAAAAGTGCCTTTTTTGGAACTGATTCCGAACGCGACCCTGTACAGCGCTCGTATACACGTACGCACGCACACGTACGCACCTACGGACAACGAAGAGTTTAGACCATTTGTTATATCATTTTTATATTATGACGACATTATCCCGAGCAGGTACAACAAGCTGGTGAAGCAGCTGATGCAGCTGCTGGTGTCGCTGCGGGAGAGCGCGTGCGGCGTGCACCTCGCGCGGCTCCTCATGCGCCTCGACTACAACCGCTGGCTGAGCGGCGAGGCGCGTCTCACGCATTCCGTCACGGACATGCTGCGGTATTGATATGGAACTGTTTAAATATGCTGGTAGATAGTGGGGACGCTAGAACAAATTAACTGACAAATCTTCGTGATATCGTGTGGAATATGGCGCGTAACTCAAGCACCTGCTAATGCGTCTCGTCACTTGCTCGCTCAGCGAGAATCACTGTTTATAATGTGGTTATGTTATGATGCTTTTGAATGGTTGCCAAATTTTGCTACTAGATGTCGTTGTTACTAAATAACAGTCTTGAACAGTAGCACCGGAATGATGGCCGATTTTTTTAAAGCTCACTTGTGTTAATATATTCGCTATTGCTTGTGTTATGTACCTATTATTATTTGTTGAATCTTTACAAACTAACAAATTGAATCTTCTATTAATTTCCGGAACATTATACCTCTTGGCCATCTGTTTGTACAATTTTATTGTGTAGTGGTGAATAAACATTTCTAATGTAATTTCAGATTTTTAATAATTTATTAGTGTTTGACCTGAAAGTATTTCCAGTCGCAGAAATA
>DWPC01000101.1:0-13462 GCA_018251435.1 Oarisma aurantiaca
AACATAATTATTATGCAATCGTTACATGGGTGTAGGTACTATAAATATAGTGATATTAAAATTAGTTAGGTATTAAATAATGTAATAACATAGGAATTAAATTAAACAACTAATTAAGTGCCTGTTAACTTCGGTTTTCCTGTATCAAAATTAGCTATAATGAGAATATTGTTAACAATTACGCTAGAAAGTTTAATTTACATCAAACACATTGGTCATATTGAGATAATTATGTATTGAAAATGAGACAAAATAACACAAAACAATGCTTATTAAGTCTTTCAGAGCACCAATTGTAAACAATTTTTATTACTCAACTATGAAACCTAACGAAAGATATTAAAATTATACATATTTCATGTGACTTCATATTCAAACTTTTAAACATGCAAATACTCATTACTCATTGAAGAATTTTTTTAAAGACGGAACTCACCTCGTAATGTAGAAAACTTTAGAATCCAACCTTAATATGAACTAATGTATCATGATAAACAATACATTCTTATTTTAATAATAAAATATTAATCCCATATTAAATTTGTAATTTTTACAATGTAAACCGATTTTATAATGTTGAAATTTTGAAAGTGTTAAAAGCGACTTACGGTATTAGGTGGTAATCGGGCAGGCAAACATGTGATTGATTTATCAGAGATTTGAATTGATTAATCACAGAATGTGTCAAAATAGATACAGTTAGTTACAAGCTCAGAGTCCAGGTACCAGGGAGGGGGTCGGTCGGATTCACATGAAGTCATCGTAATCATCATCGTAGTTGCCATATGTGTCGTACTGGTTGAGGTGTGCCTGAAACATGTTGTTTCAACAATAAATTAAAAATTGGATTTTATTGTTTACAAATCTGTTAAAAACCTGATTGTAAGATCTATTTTAATTAATTAAAAATTTAATACATGAGTTAAATGCTGCATTGTTCTTATAATAATTCTAAAGTTGTCTGCAATTATTGGAGTATGTTGGTAAATAGTATATCAAAAACTTCCTGATATTTGTGAATTCTGTTATATACTGGAAGATGTATATAATAGAGTATATACTCACATTGTCCCCTTCTACTTTTAACTTGGCCTTGCTCTTGCCCTTTGTGGGTTTCTTAGATTTCTCATTTTTCTCAGCTTTTTGTTTCTCAATGTACATGTTGTCAACTGTCAGCTTTATCCTCTTGATGTCAGCCGATGCCACTGAAAATATGATATAACTCTCATTTTTCTATCTTACTAATACAAAAGATAGACAGGATGGATTAATGTTTCTGAATTGTCATGCAAAAATTACAAAACGGTTTAAATTTGGAAGTAACATTTTTGTTACATAATCATTAGTCTTTGGCAACATGTATGCATGCACTAGTTTTTCAAAATATTTTCCTTGACAAAATTGTACAAATACAAAACTGGAAAAAGTACATAAACTTCATTGCACTTACTGTTGACAATGATATTTTTGACTATGTCATCAATGAAAGCCGGGAATTCCTCCTTGGCCTTATAAAAGTTGATCTTTTTGCACAGAAGTTCACCAAATTCTGCAAACTCTTCTTTCGTTGTGGGATTAAAAGTGTCTAACTTTCCAGTGGCTCCCTCTGTTATGCCTAAAAATATTTAAAAATATTACTGTACCCAACATTTTCTTAATCTTTTTAATTCCTTTTTTCATTCTCTCATCGTCATAATTCGGGAACACAAATAGAACAAATTTTAAATATTTTTTTGTTTATCATTAATATTTAACAATTATATGTTACTCACCAAATGTCTCCATGGCAAGCCGTAGGTCTGACTCCTCCTGCAATTTCTGCCGACGAAGCTTCTCAGCTAACTTCTGTTCGGGCGTGAGTTCTTCTTCCTTCTCTGCCAGTCGCTCAGCTTTCTCGCGTTCCAGACGCTGCAATGAATAAATAAACACAACCTTTTAATATTCATAATCAGAGTAAAACAAAACAAAGCAACAACCCGTCTTGTCGCACTGCTGGGCTCAGGTCTCCTCTCACGTTGTGAAGGGTATAGGCCATAGTCTACCACGCTGGCCAAGTGTGGTGTGGTAGACTTCACACACTGTCGAGAACATTATGGAGAACTAAATACCATAACCAGAACGCAAATATTGAATTGTATACACAATTTAAAATGGCCCATACCAATTTGTATATTTCAGAGCATTGGGTTTCGCCTTATAATACTCTCCCAATCCCACACAGGATAAGAAAAGGTGACTATAGGATGCTGGTTATACAATTTCATATTAGAAATATTGATTATTTATAATAATACAAGTTTCTGGTAAATTTTTAAGTAGAGTTTTTTTTATCAATGTTATGTCCTAACTTATTTATTCATTCCATCATCATAGAATTATAATTTTGAATTCTACTATCACACACAGTATTGGAAAGAGGTTAACCTTATCACAAATGCATATGAGAATGACATAATAGCTCTTATTACTAAAGTTTTATCAGAGTTCTTACTAAACAAGGTTAACTTGATTCTATAAAGTATACCTATAAATAATTGAGGAATATTAGGACACTGATACAATTTGGAGCTAATTAATCATTAGGTGGATTCAATTAAATTTTATGGAGAAGGCACAAGAGATTCATTCTTGTCTATTATGTCTGAGATAAACTTACACATTATTAATTTCATAACTCTATAGTCTTGTGTAGAAAATAATTGTTTGCAATGTAAAAGCACCAACATTTTTAAAATTAAGTAATTGAATTTGTAAAAAAATTGTTTATGAAATGGTTGTCTAAAGGAAGTCTTAAAGGTTGTTATAACAACATTCCTTATCTGTTAATTAGATCAATGACATTCTAAAGATATCAATTCAATTTCAAATCTCATAAAATAGGTATGTATTGTAGTTAAGTTTAGTACCTATGATATCAGTAATTGACAATATGGTATGAATGTTTTTAAGATAGTTAATTAGCAACTTAATTGAGTTATTGTTAAAAAAAGGTTCATAATTATATTGATCATGTAATGGGGATAAGTTATTTCTGATTGAATGAATATTGTTTGTAGTCAAAATCTATATAAGCATATTATGCTTGGCCCTATGACCTTTCAATGTGCACAAAAACCCCTTACCTCTTTCTCAGCAATTTTATCTAGAATTTTCTTTTTCGGTTTCGGGGGCGGGGGGGCCGCTTCCTTCTTTTCTTCATCTTTCTTTTCTTCTTCCTCGTCTTCCCAACTTTCCTACAAAAGAAGCTGACGTCAACACCGTGTCACGTTGAGGTTATGTACGGAAAGTTCGCAATCAACAAATATTTATGTACCAAGTACAAAGGAACGTAATATGCCAACAATTTGGCACTGTATCTTGTTACCTTGACGACTTCTTCCTCGTCCTCTCCTTCCCATCTGTTAGACGACGTCAACGTGGTCGGAAGTTTAGGCTCAAAATTATCTGCGTCTGCAATAAAATAGTAACTTAGCACTGCCCCATGACACAAAACAAATTAATACACCCAACAAACGATACGCACCCCACGACACGTCCATTATTACGGACTTTAATTAGCACCGATCAAGTTTGCTAACTTTTCACGTGAAAGACAAATCCAGACAGAAGCGACTTGCTGGTTTTTTATCACAAGATGTCTCCCGGATCGACAGCGATTTTCTAACGACAATATTCTCACGCGGAAATTGTCAGACGATCGAACTTTTTCTGCCAAGACCACAACCAAACATAGAAACGTATAACAAATGACATAATTTCCATGAATTCACGATAGTGCTGCAATCAGAATCTCTTGCAGAAAAATATGACTCCATCGCAGACGATAATTTCCAAATCACTGAAAAATTTAATATGGCCGACTGACGTTGACGTCATTGACGTTCAATAAAGTGTTTACATACGTTAAAATTCCTTCCAGAATATACTATACACAGACTTGTCATATCAAAAAAATCTGTGATAGGTACGATGAAACAAACTATTAGGAAAGGTGTTATACTTATGGTTAGTTATTGAGAAAATTCAATATTATGAAAACCAATAGACTTTTAATATTTTGAGGAGCCATCGTTTGGTATATTATCTGTCCATAGTAACTTTATTAATACTTCAGCTGCAGTGCTGTCCTAACACTAAAAGTAAATAATTATGTTTCAATAAGTTTTTGACAGATGGCTCTGATTACAATAATGCTACTATGTAAAAGTCTAAAGTAAAATTCCCTCAGATTCTTAATGTATTAAATACCTATTCAATTGTCTGTTTGTGATTTCAAACACCAGAATTTTTTCACCCGCTTAAATTATGTGTATTTATACAGGATGGTAGGTAGTTAGTAGGTAATTCATATTCATAGCCAAACGGATTAACCGATTTTATTTAGTACATTTCTGTTACAGTGAAAATAATAATATAACGTAGGTACCTACCTACCAATGTTAAATAGATAGGTAGGTATACTTACCTACTATGATCATGACCACCAAGATTAAATTAATAGAATGAGTAAGGACCTAAAACTACACAATATCATAATTTGTTATTATATTATTTAAACAGTTTAAATAAAAATGGCAAAAAAGAAATTAGAAATATTTATTGATATTAGCAACGAAAAGGAATTAAACAATGCGCTTAGTCATAATCTTGAGAAACTTATTTGTAAGTAAAAACTACGTACCTACCTAAATGTGTGAGTGTACCTAAGTGCCTAGTTTTTGTGATGTAGGTATCTAAAACATTCCTACAAATTAATCTTATAGAGTACCTACCTCCCTAGTATCTTAAAAGTAACGTTGAGTAATAACTTCGGTTTGATGCAAAGCGAACTAACTATAGCACTTTCGATAAGGTTTAGACTTTATTTATACTAACAAACTATCAAAATCTGTCTATCCGTTTGAGAGCTGCTATCTCGTAGACACTCGGACAAACTTATCTTCAATTATTGTGGGGAATTAATAAGTAGGATGAATAGGTAACAATTCATTATTTGTAGTAAAATGTCATCTAGGGTAATTACACTCATTACCGAACGTCTAAACTAGAAATGTAGGTAGGTATGTACTTTACAGGCGCAGAAATATACTGTTCGTTCTCAGGATATTGTACGGCTCTTGATCATCTGTTTACTCGCATGAAATTGGACTGGAGTGATGGAAACATGCTTTTACTGCGGGTTTGTTTGAGATAAATATTTTTTCTATGTAGCAAGTTTATTAGGTAGGTATGTACCTACCCGTTAAAAAAGGAACAAACTTTAACCAAAACCCACTTTTGTTTTTTACTCCTTTTTGTAATACAAGTATGTATACTAATTAGAAACCGAGATGTAATAGTAGCTAATATTAGCTCAATTAAAATATACTAAATGCCTACTCAAAATATTGTTAAGGTATTAGCCGATGAGATTGAGGTGCTGAAGAGATTTCAAGACCAAAGTCAACCAGTATATCTGTTCATTGTGGTAGGTACAAAGTTAATTATTTTTATCATATCAATATTTCTGCCAAAGAAATTGGCAGGCTAACTATGATGAGGAAGGGTTGCCAGCGTGGTGGTATATTATGGATTTAAGCAGCATTTTGACGAGTAATTTTAGAGTTATATCCCTATTACCTTAAATTTTGTTTTTTTTTTTTCCAAAGAACAAAAGAATAAGACGAATATTTCGTGGGGTAGACAACATACGATTTGCAGAGGTGGCCCGAGAGCAGTTACGGTGTTATACGCTGGAGAAGCAAGGAGTCATTTATGAGGGGCGGACGTATGCCATCGATGAGGCATCTGAGGAAGAATTGGTACGAGAAATTGAACTTAACATTCTTGTATTTCTTTCATATACATTTTATAAAATGTAGTGTAGTATTCAATGGATATTTACCCCATTACCCAAGTTATATCTTCGTATGAAGCTTGCTGATTTGATTATGTATTATTAATAACAGTTAGAACTTTCTTTTTCCATGACAATGCACCATTGATGCCTCTGTAGTTGCTCATGCATCAGATGTTCATATTTGTCCATAATTCTGAAAGCTCTTATTCAGGAGTGGGCGATGAAACGCCGCACAGATGCACAGGCGGAAGCTGATGCAGCAGCGGCGAGGGTAGCGAAGAGACAAGCAGACCGCAAGCGGCACCGAGCAGAGCTGATGGTGCCACATTTGGAGCATCTGAACTTCGTGCTGTATTGGCCTCACGCGAAGCACTGCCATCCTGAACTTTATGAACGCTGGGATATGAATAGTTGAGTTTTATCAACAGTCAAGTCAGATGGTTTATGTTTTATCGACAATGTTAAGTAACAGGGCAACGTAAGTATCGACTTGGATGAGTCGCCACCATTGGAAAAAAACTTTCGCGTTTCTCTGATTTGGAGGGCACGTTAAGCCATCATTGTCAGTTCTTGTCGTAAAATAACCGTCGTTAAGTTATTTCGGTGGCCCTCGGACAGACAGTATGAAATCTTTCAATTATACTAGAGTTGTCAACTAACAACCCTGAATGCGTAGAGGAGCAACGAGACGGAAGTAAGTAGGGCATCAATGGGTTTAATAATTAATGACGCCATTAAACTCAACTTACACAATTAACTTAGCTCTCTAGGCTTGTATGTATACTTAGATACCAGCAAGGAACGTTTAAGATGGTTTTTGTCACAATCTAGAAGAGATTTTTAAGTTAGGTACCTATAATGTCCATTGTTATAGACATAATTATGGTTGGCCGAGAAGAAATTCAGCTTACTAAAGAAATGGCAGAAGATATTTTATACGCGGGAGATGCTCCTGTTAATGAGGCGTCCATGCATACGCTGTTATCAGCTCCAGCTTTAGCGATATGTTTCAGATTATTGGATACAGATAAGCATTTTGTGTGTAAGTTATTGATATTTATGTTGATGAGTAGATTGGATGATGATTTAATTACATTCAGATTTAAAGATTTGAAAAAAAAGGTTAGTTCTTTAAATAATTCAAATGTTTGACAACATTTATAGTATGTTCTATATCGTCCTAAATATTATTTCTGTATTACAGCACTTGTAAGGAAAATACTTTACGAAGATGTACCACCTTTGGATGACACTAAACCCATAAAAGAACAACTATCTCAAAAAACTGCATTTGATTTTTACAAATCTTACAGTCTTTCAAGGGAAGAAATTTGGCGGAAGCGACGCGAAGAGTATGCGCTTCAGAAGGTTAATAGGTCTACATGATTAGATAGACGAATAAAAAGGGAATCTTAGCTAAGTAAAGTAGATGCTCAACATTAATATTTTTCTGAGAATACCTACTGTTTAATTTAATGTATGTAATGTTGGAGTTGTTATTTCTAATATAATCTATGAATAGAAGCACCTTGGTGAATTAGAAAAAAAATTGACCAATCGACATCTGACGAATTTTAGGAACAAAAAGAGGAACAAAGGGCTAGAAGACTATCAGAGATGCAACGTTTGGCTCGACAGGCGATATTAGATGAGATTGAAACAAGAAAAGCTGAGAAAGAACGACGCAAACTAGAACTTCTCAAAGCAGGCGTGAGTCTTATGATATTTGCTTTCAATTACATAAAGACTATTATTAATAGAAGTAGAGCACAAAAAAAAAGTATTGTAGTAATTAGGCCGCTTTTGTTAAAGTTCTAATAAATTCATACGGCTTTTTGTGAAAAGTCAAAACTTATGAAAAATGGAAAATCGATTAAATTACTTCATAAATTAAATCGAAATATAGAATCTAAATTAATATAATGATTTATTTTATCAATTCAAAGACTTTTACTTAGTCGTAATAACCAATGGGACATACACCCTTACTCATGCACACTAATAATATTCGCATGATTAAGATTACTTTTATTATTATCCCATAATTTTGAAGATAACACAGAAGATTTAAAAAAGTGTAATATACAACTTTGGTTAATAATTTCAGGATCTTGATGCACTAGAAGCATTACGCAACGAACCCGACAATTTTGAAACGGATATTGTCGTACCCGAGGTATGTCATTACCTATGAGTCGAATTTTTTGACTAAGACCAGAAACCCGAGTTGAAAATAGTGTCAATGATAATCCGTTGATTTATTTTTTACAGGAGTTATCAGAAGAAGAAGACAACGTAACTTTGGTAGAAGATGAAAACGAATATTTACCTCCAGCAGGTCTACTGATACCTGGGTTTTATGCTCCACCGAATGACATAGCTAAAACTAATGGCCTTGCTGTCCTCTTCCCAAAGGTAAATAATAGTGATAATATAAAATTTCATCCAGTGACGCCAAAATAATCATGAGTAGGTAAATAATTACAGATGAATGGTATTATCTAAACATCAAAATACATCGTTTTATGAGTACAACAAAACTATAATTAGTAAGTAAACAACAACGAAACGTAATAAATAAAACAATTCTCCTACCTGTTTCCTATCCAAATGATAAATTCATTTATATTTACTATTAAAACTTACTAATAAAGGATACAACAATTGCTAACACAGCTATAAGTTATGTTTATACATTTTTAGATAGTATCAGAATACATCAATCCTGCAGATGAGTTTCTACCACCACATGTTCTGGTTATGTTGGAAATGTCAAAAACTACTAAAGCTATAAAGGCTTTGGCTAAATATAAAGACTTGATATTACATGTAAGTACTTGCAGTTGCTTTTGATAATGACGTAGAATGTAATAGATGCGTGATAGACGTAATATATAACGATATATCTAAATGTGAACCTAGTAGCTTTTATTATTCTTGTGGACAGGACTTGTTAGTCTTCTGTCTGTCTGATAGTGACTTAGTACCTAGTAATTATTATTTAAAACTGGAACAGGAATTCGTCAGGAGAGCTACAATTAAAAAATAATTACTTACACGTGGAATAGTCCTTGAATCTATTATAATATACTGTTATCACTATGCTGATTATCTAAACGGATAAAAAAATAATAACTTTAAGGAGAGGCAATTTCTTAAGTACAAGAGGATTTGATAAGGGTAAAAATTATTGAAGAATAATATTTCAGATGGGGATTTTCAAAGCAACTACCCCTTATAAGTCAAAGCATGTCGCGTACAGTCTGAAGCAATTCGAGAAAATTAAGGCACCATATGATATGTAAGTAAACTACAGTATTGCTATAGATATAAGATATTTTTATGGTATTCAAATATTGAAATTAGAAAAGAATATCGTACTTTATTACACAGACAAAACTAAATTTGACTAGCTGGATGCGATAGCATTGAGGCAAGATAAAGCAACACAGGTTTAAGTACAAACAAGAACTATAATGTTTTCAGTGACGATTTGAGACTTGCCTTTATGGTCTCTATGGACCGTGATATTGCTGTTTTGGAACTCATGGAATTAAATCCGGTGCACGTGAGTAAGGATTGCGATATTGGTGAAGAAGAATGTGCTGCAATGTTTCCTGTTGACTATGGTGATGATTTCCCAGAGTTTGAAGATTTTGATGATTTAGAATAGAACTTTTACCGATAACAGGTGTTGATTGATGTTGACGTAAATGATATTGTGATTAATATTTTGTTTCAATATAAAAAAAAGTGTCTTAAGAAAATAAATAAAAGATTTTTTAAAGTCAGCATGTTTAATTTTAAATTCTACATACTATCAGTTACATAATAAGTCATAAAATACCCCAATAAAAAAAAGAAGTTTAGGTACATTAAATCAAAATTGTATTGATAGTATTAAAAAAATGAAACATTTATAAAATAGGTACGTTGTACAAAACTTCAACTTAATCACTTAGAACTAACACTGGAAAAATAGAAAAAAAATTAAGGTTATTCAAGTAAAAGACTTTGTAGGTTTTTCGGATTCCTGAATCGAACGCCAAATAACAATATTTCTACGCAAGTAGGAGGTCTGTTCTCGTACAGCTTCCAATATTTTTTGACTCGTAACAAGGAGTCTTTCGTCAACTGACAATTGGCTGCTGCTCCTAGGATCAATCAAATTCTCTGAACTCTGATCGCAAGGTATTCCTTCTATAGAGGGGCCAGATGTCACAGGCACGAGAACCGTAGGTTGCATCTTCGAATACCCATTGTTGTAATTGTTCAATGCAGTTCCCAACCAGTTACAAGAGAAATTGTTACCTTCCATGTAAATTATCAGATCGAACTTGTGCGCAAGCCAAGTACTATAGTCTAAATAGTACATCATGTTATGGCGTAATGAGAGCACGCTAAGAAATTTCAAATCTAAAAATACTTTAGAATCTAATTTACCGATATTATTGTAAGAAAGGTCCAAATTTAGAAGTTCATGCAAACCTTCAAATGCTCCATATTGGATATCATTTAAACGATTGTGAGAGAGTCTTAGCGTTTTCAAATGACTCAAGTGATGGAATGACGAAGGCTGTATTTTCTTTATTTCGTTAAAACTTAAGTCCAAGTAGACAAGATTATGGGGTAATTGCAGCGACGATTCATTCAACTCCTCTATGTAATTCCGGCTCATATCTAATCGCCTTAAATCACGCAGATCGTTCAGTTTAATTAAGGAAGGATTAGAAATATTGTTCGTATGCAGTATCAAATCAGTGAGAGACAATGCATCACCGGCGGGAATGTTGAGAGTAGATAAACTGTTATTAGAAAGATCCAATATACCTCCTTCGGGGTGAAATGAGATGCGAATACTTCTTATACCGACGATGTCATTGTCAGTCATGTTAACATGAGTTAACCTGAAGTTATTGCTTAGAGTTTGATCGGGTATATAATCGAATCTGTTACGAGATAAGTCCAGATTTTGCAAATTGGCCATAGACGAGAAGCTTTCATAGTAAAGTCTAGAGAGGAAATTAGTGCTAAGATTTAAGTACCTAACATGTTCCATGTCCTTTGCATTGACTACAAAACTTGTTAACTTATTAGAAGACAAATCTAAGGAAGTTAGTTGAGCTATAGCCTGAAAAGCGTTGTACTCGACATGAGTAATTGCATTGTTGGACAAATCAATTTCAGTTAAGACATGTACAGAATTTTTCATGGGATTTCTTGCCAATCTTGTATAAGATTCTATGAACGTGGTGTTAGGAATATGAGAAATATGATTCTTGGAAAGAATAATTCTACAGACTGAGTGGTCTGCTAAATGTCGCCAATGTCTCGAGAGCAGGACTGGTGTCAACTTTTCTAATTCATTATCAGATATATCGAATGTCTCTAAGTGATTAATTATTTTGATAGATTCCGCATCGATATTTTGTATCTTATTTACTCGCACAAAGAGCTGTTTCAGGTTTAAGAGATTGTTCATGGCTCCGTTCAGGTCTTTGATACGATTGTTATTTAATCTTAAAATTTCGAGGTTTGTTAAGTTGGAGAATGGTTCTTGGGTGAGTCCTGTAATGTAATTGTGGGATAAGTCGAGCTCGATTAAGTTGGTTAGCTCCCAAAACGTGTCTTCGGGTATTTCCTCCAGCGCATTATACGAAAGGCTAAGGACTTTCACTTTGTTAGGATAAGTTTCAAACAAGAAAATATCTTTAAGGTCTGACAGCATGTTATGCGACAAGTCAATTGATTCCAAACTGTGCAGATTTTGAAATGGGCTGTTATCAATTTTGTAAATCTTGTTGCCAGCAAGGTGCAAATGCTTCAGACGATACATATGTTCGAGAATGGAGAGATTTGTTTGACGCCAATTGCCGTGAAGAGTGAGCGTGGTGATCATGGATAGAAAATCTATGTCCGTGCTGTTGTCGATTCGGTCATTGGCATCTTTGAGGATAACGTCGATGGTAACATCGTAGTTGGTGGAGCCCATACATTCGTTGCTCAGTCGTATGCCCCGAACGGTCTTGATACACTGTATTTTATACGCACAGTTCCCGACGCTGTTGATTTTGTTTCGGCAGCTTGCGGCCGCGAGCGTGGAATACACAAGAGCAATGAAGACGACCGCCACTGGAAAAAATTAAAGGTAAAATTATCTCAAGGCACCGGTTATCATACGCCAACAAAATGAAAAGTAAGTAAATTTAAAACACTCTTAATAATAATTCGCCGTATCATAATATTTATTTAAATTTTACCAAGATTAATTAATGATCTAATTGGGTACACACTGCATTAACAAAACTAATATGACTAATTTACTAATTTGTTGGTACTTAGAACAGGATTTATGTATATTTCAAGATCCGTCGAGAAATAATTAGTCTCGTAAATATTGTGATCTACACACGTCATTCAATCTAATCACAATTCTGATACATACTAACATAACATAACTACATGTTTTAAGTTATTTTAAAGATGTATTTTTTATATTGTAATAAAATATATTATAATGTATCTAGTTAAATTGCTTCCTAATTTTCTTTCATAACCTCCTGCACCAATACTTAACTTTATCAAGCGCATAGGCTTGCTTAATATTGGTATAACGTAGGTTGTTTGTAGAAACAACTGCTTCTAAGGAATGGTATTTTTTTGTAACTGTCATAAATAAACATCTTACTATATCCTGCACTGGTAATAGTGGGATAGGTACAGGGTGTACCGCTTTATGCGGTTTAAACAGTAATATAAAGTCTCGGTAAAACGTGATGTAAGGAAACGTGATTTAAGACACCGTGAGCTATGTTTGGCCGGGTATATTCCACTATTTGCAGCAAGTTTAAAAAATATATTGCTTACCTGCTCCCATGATTTCAGATGTTTTCACCACCGCAAGACTCAGTCACTAACCTGAAAAAGTATATAATTTGATAGAGCATGTTACATAATACTAAATTTAATTTTGTTCCAACAATAATAGGTACGCAGAAAGATTTGATTCACTGCTTTTGATATTGGAAAATAATGCACAGAATGGCACAGTATACCTACCTATACCAAGTAATGAAATACTTAGTCGGTAGTAGATTGTGATTTCGATGCACGCTGGTATAATTATCGTTTCATTTTTAAGTTTTAACATCCTTTCTGAACTGTGATATGCGTAAAGCGAAGGAATAATAAACTGTTTGGTCGGCATTTTCAATCGAACAATAAACAAGAACTGTCTTGAAGGCGATAATGCACGTTGTTATTTTTAATAAGGAATATACATTAATATTGAACGTTACCACCCACGACTACATCAAAGCCCCGGTGTAATTGTAGTCAATTATTAAGGTAACTTTATAAGGATATTATAACCAGTGTGTTACAAAATAGCTGGAGGATTTCTCCCTGGTAATGACACTTCTCCTAACTAACGTTGCCATTTTCGTAGTCCGATGGACGACTTGGCCTCATTGATGACCTACTATGTAGGTACTGAACACAGGTCTCTCTTCTTGACGAGGCAAAAAAAAAGCAAAGCAACAACCCCTCTCGTCCCACTGCTGGGCTCGGGTCTCCTCTCACGTTGTGAGAGGGTATAGGCCATAGTCTACCACGCTGGCCAAG
>DWPC01000102.1:0-13445 GCA_018251435.1 Oarisma aurantiaca
GCGTCAGCGTTTGATGAAGTTTCTCAAAGTTGAATATAATATTATGAACTAAACTGAACATTATTGAGAATAACAATAAACTCTGCCTGTACATGTTATTATTTTCTGATATCAAGATTGTTAAAGGACCTTTGTAATTGTACTTAGAATTCATTCATCAATCGCTTAATTAATTAATCATTCGCTTGGAAGTAAGTAGATTTCATTTTTTTGCTTCAGAAAGTACCTACGTAAAGCAGTCCCGGTCTTTATATCGACATTTTAATGTTATATGGTCTTCCGAGTCTTGCGACAACGCTTGAGTTGACCACAAACTTCTCCCCAAACTGTAGTTTAGTGGCGTCAAAGATATTCTAAGTCTGTTCATAAGAGCATTCCCGTGCTTAGCAATGACCTGTTAATGGCTCAAAGGCAGCGCTTTTAATAACTCAAGGGCATCGTAACAAAAAAACCTCAGACAGTGAGGCAAAGAGTAAAGAATGCATCAAATGTTAACTACGTGCATAACGCATGATCAGTTTGGGAAACTCAGCCCCAGGTCCCGAACGCACCCAAAGCGCATGTCCTTCATTTGCGATCAATGCAGCCTCTGCCTAGCTTACTAGACTCACTCCCCCCAGAGACATTCATCGGCATCGGACGTTTTGTCGAACATTAATCGGCTGATTAATTTACCCAAAATGCGAATCTTTAAAAAACACGAGATTGGCCCCTGCTTGCTCTACTGGCATCTTAGCGGCGGAAGAGGACCTCCTTGGTGTGTCTCAACTTATTTTTGTCTCGATTAGCAGTGACGACATCATCAAAGACAGGCTTTGGGCAAAGGTATATCTGCTTAATATTGACGTGTCTATTGTTCCAGGGAGGAGGCTCGAAAGATGTTCTACCATGCTTACGACGCGTACATGGACAACGCGTTTCCTGCTGACGAGCTGATGCCTCTGAGCTGCAAGGGCAGGTGGCGCGGCGTCACCCCCAGCAGAGGAGACCTGGATGACGTCCTCGGCAAGTGAGTATAATAGGGTTTTCAGGGTCCGCAGATCTCAGGTGTGCAGCGCGAAACCAGCTGCCTGTACTTGGTGGGTATCGTTAGTTTAAGTTCTAAAATACGACAGCACAGCTGACCTGAATGCGGAGTGAGGGAGCGGGTTCGAATCCCGGCAGGGCAGATATATGTTGATTGTAGGTATGGGTCATTGTGTTGTGTAGTTAAAGACGACAAAGGGAAATCGAACCACGGTGGTGACCCGCTCAGTTGCCTCGGGACCGTTTAACGGTTGAATTTCAAATTTCGCGTTGTGGAGGGTTGGGTATAGATGCTCAATTGAGCTAGTTTTTGATGAATATAATTCTACATTTGATTAAGGGTCATATATTCTGAAATTTGTTGCATTTATTGATTTGAAACTAGGAACTGAAACCTGAATACAAAATGGCGGATAGTTTGCTGTTCATATCGTGCAACACGTTATGAGTGATGTATTGATTTTAGATGAACCTGTCCGAATCACGCAGGTCAAAATGGCGGCAATACTCGATGCCCCATTTATATTTAGTATCCATGGACATAATGTAGCGAGTCATTATGTGATATTATTTTGGAAAAGGACTATTTATTAGATCATTCCAAACAGGTGGTACAACTTAAATTGTAACGGTTGTAAGGCTGGTCAATGCTACGTGGAAATAATAAATACGAATAAACTTATTTGATAAATTTGTTGTGTTATTTACCCATGTCCCTTAGTATTTAAGTTAGGGAATGTACAGGCAGCTGGTTAAGGGATCACAAAGCAGGTACGTGCAGTGTTTGCTTTAAGAGTTATTAGATATATTGTAGATGTTTGCAAGAAAAGAGTGATTAGGAATTGTTAAGTTAGTCCATTAAGAATCATAGATCACATGATGGGACCGTGGTCAAGCATTAGCCTATCTTAAGTGAACAATGATAAGTGTGGTATTTGAAAAAGCTAAATATAGGTAGGTAACTATCCGCTTAATGTTAACAAGGGCCGTAGGGTACAAATTAATGACTCGTAACTTTGTAAAGTGATGACAAAACGGAACCATTCGATCGACTGAGTAACAGCAAAAATAGAGTTTTTTACTGAACCAATGACATCGGAAGCTTATAGCTATTAATACAATTAGATAACTGATACAAGCAGGTGAGGTCAGAACTGGTAGTATGTGCTGATGGTAAGCCATGGTCACCGATGGTCATCAGTAACACTAAAGGCAGCACTGATACGTTCCGCCGACCAGTGTTTATAGAAAATTAAAGAAAGAAAGAGAGAAGACTAATCCCATACTCATTTAACTTCGGAAATCAAGACAAGTAAGCATAAAATAGCAGTTGTGACTTTATAGGCGCTTCTTTTATAAACCTTTTCCCTTGTGATTCCATAATATATGTATGTACTCTTATTCATGAAATATAAGGGCGAAACTCATAATGTGATAGTCAATCGTATAAGATCACAAGTAACCTTACAGTCGATGATAAGTTCAATTAATCCGCCTTATTAGCTACGCTAGGTAAGGTAGCTAAGTGACTAGGTTAATCAGACTGCGTGATTTCTGGTGATGTGACGTGATGTGATGTGACGACAGCACACGGGAACAAGACTACAGCTTTTGTTTTTCAAAAGCTATTATTATCCAAAGTTCTAGGTTTTTTCTTTGTACGAGTTCCATAATACGTTTGAAATATTTTTGCCTTCATACTTCATTATTTCCATTCAATGTTATTGCTGATTTATCAACTGGTTGCCTAAGTTTGTTGCTAAATGAATGGCGAGAGATTTCCTTTATCTACGTGTTTCTGCGAATTTAATCCATTGCAACAACATTACAAGTTCTAAATTTATTGTGACATTTTTGTATTGTACCGTATATTATTATTATTATATTTAAGCTAAAGCGGTCTTCCTTTTGTAAGCGGTCGGCAGACGAGCTGACGTATCTGATGGTAATTGACCATCGCTTTGCATCATGGACCTCACCTCAGTCGTCCTGGACATCATCAGCTGCATTTGCGAAAATATACCCTCTAGTACATAAAAACAAAGTCATAAATGCTTTGTTATTATTAATAAAGCTATTGCACTGCGATTGTTAAAATTGGTTATTGGTGTGGACTAGTAACTGGTATTATAATTCAGTACTTTTTACTCCTATTCATATTTATGTACTTGTTTAATGATATTACACTGTTACCTAAAATGTACAACCAAAAAGTGTTTCATAGCTGAGGTACTTTATTATCATAACTATATATTATATATAACATATATTATAAATGCGAAAGTAGCTCTGTCTGTCTGTTTGTCTGTCTGTCTGTCTGTCTGTCTGTCTGTCTGTCTGTCCTTTCACGCCTAAACCACTGAACCGATTTGAATGAAATTTTGAACAAGATAATTTGAGACCCGAGAAAGGACATAGGATACTTTTTATCCCGAAAATCAACAGGGAATGGAACGAGGCTGAACAAAATAACAATGTCACAAAAACCAAAGTCAACTGGGTATTTGTTTGTTGCTGCGATATGAACATACGGTTGTCTACTTATGGTGTCTGACTGGACTGATATTTTGCACTTGAAGGTATTAATTATTAGTATTCATTACATAAATATTATGAAGTCGCGGGCACAGAGTACTATTCTATAGGTCACGTGAGGCTCTATGTGTCTATCTTTTCGTGCGAAACGGAGTTCGCGGGATCCACTTGTTTATATATAAGACTGCGCTGCTGCGAATGTGTGTGAATCAGCATTATTAATAAAGGGGTTAAAGATGTATGGAAAGCGATATGTTATACATTTTTAAGTTTTCTTATATATTACCTTGAATGAATTGTTATTTATCGACGACCGACAGGATTTCATTATGTCAACGTATTGGGATGAAGTTTCCATAAGGAGAAAGAAATACCTAAGTGGTAGAAATGATGAAGGGACTTTGCCTTTTGCATATCTACATGGAGTTTTGCACGCATATGCAAATACGTAGACTACCTACTACTACTATACGTAGACGTAAAAGTACCTACTGACAGTTATTATATGACATAATTGTATACTCTTATGTGGAAGTAAAGAAATGCGTCACATCACATCAAAAAATTTTGGCATCAAAAACATTAAATCATCGCTTGAAGATATTACTTGACTTAACAAGATTACCTACCCACGCGGTTTATAGATGTACATAATTATCAGCTCTATGATCTTGAAGGACATTTTAATACAGAATATTCTGATAGAGTTCCAGGCCCAGTTTTGGGGTGTGGCCCGATTCTCGGTAACGAGAGAATCTTAACATTTCGCACTGGGTTGGGTCCTGCACCGATGCTAGATGCAGTGCGCATGCCATAAATTGCGTATTGATTACCCAGGATCCCTGGGGTTTTCAGGGATGATGCCAGTTCTAGCTCGAACGCCCCAGACGATTTGCAATCCCCTAACTGTTGCAAACTGTTGCATACGGCCGTGCCCTAAATTTGATTTGTGAACTGTTACATTACAACTTTATTAAAATGAAACTATGTTGCTGGATATTCCTGATTCTTAGTATTTACCTTTGTGGTGTGATATATATTCTCGGGATGTTTTTAAGAGTTTATTCTACCTGCACGTGCCCATTTTCGCTTCCGCGAGAAAATTAAGAAGCTGGTAAGTAATAATATCTTTACTAAAACGAACCTTATTTTTGTCACGTTGCCGTGGCTTATCTGGACATCACTGATATCAGCAACACCGATTACACGAAAGGTCTCTGATGCGTTGCCGACCAGTAGAAAAAACAACAGGGTAGCATGTCTTAGCCAGAACAAGAATGGTAGCGGTGTAAAGATTGATATTTTTTTGTTCCAAATATTTAAGTAATAATTAGGTATATTAAAGAATCATTAATTTAATCATTGCCTGTTTTACCTGTTAGTCATTGTCAGGATATGAGTAGGTAGGTACTTCTATTTAATAAAATTGTACCTAGCTTCTTTCCAAGCTTCAAGCTGATTTTAAGTTAGGTTTATAAGTTGCTTTTGACCATCGTAAATGCATCAAACGGAAAGAATTATTATCGTGAAAACGTGCCTAAAGCCAGAGGCAAAGTTCTATTGCAAAAAAAGCAAAGCAAGAACCCGTCTCGTCCCACTGCTGGGCTCGGGTCTCCTCTCACGTTGTGAGGGGTATAGGCCATAGACTACCACGCTGGCCAAGTGCGGTGCGGTAGACCTCACACACCGTCGAGAACATTATGGAGAACTCTCAGGTGTGTAGGTTTCCTCACGATGTTTTCCTTCACCGAAGCAAGTGATAATTAACTTCGTAATACGCACATAATTTTTTATGAAAATTAGTGGTGCGTGCGAGGATCGAATCCGGTCCTCAGTCCTCGAACGGTTCAGGATACCAACGTTCAAACCACTAGGCTATCACTGCTTCAATCAAGTTCTAAGTTGGTGTATGCATAAATAGTGTGATATTTACTTACACACACAGAAATTATTACTTACACTGATAACTAATCAGTAGGTACTCAAGCATTCATTTTACCTCAGTATTCCCTTTCTCCCTTTCTCTTCATAAAAATGTCAAGAAGAACATGTTCTATCAATGTCCTCTTTGTTGCAGTTATTCCCTCACGCTCGTTGACAGCATGGACTCCCTGGTCATCCTCGGCGATTTCCACGAATTCAACCGCGCGATCAAGTTGGTCATCGAACATGTTCGCTTTGACACCGATGTCGTCGTGTCCGTGTTTGAGACCAACATTCGAATGCTGGGGTAAGTTGGCCAAACTGCTGGCCTGTTGGTTCATGGCCATGTAACTATATCAAACTCAAATTAATCCCGGGACCACTCACGATAGGGACTTATTGAAGCGATGGCGTAAATGACGTTCGAAAAGTGTTTGTAACAAACCAATTTCGAAAAAATAAATTTCATTTCATTTCAATTCAATGAGTATCTTAGTTGCGCTACGGTACCTTGCTGTATTACTTTGCTAACAGCGGGTTCGATTCCCTACAAATTGCGAATTCTAATTGCGTATTGACTATGAATACAGGAATGATGTGTCAACAGCGATATCAGTGCGTTGCTTAGGGCTTGCAACATGAGTTGTTAGCAAAAAAATGGAATCAAGGAAAGAATTAGCTTTTAAGTCCCCATGCACCCGTCATGATGATTAAATGGTCAAAGTCGACACGGACTCTAGAGGGCAGTAAGATAAACGCTAGCAATACCGAGTGTCAACATCTATAGGTATAACAAACTTAAACGAAAACACCAAAACCAGTAAAATTATATTTCAGTACTAGACTACTGATAGAGTAAAGCTGGTAATATTAATAGCTGATATTTTCCACAGGGGTCTGCTATCAGCCCACGTTCTGACTCGCGAACTGCGGGACACTATACCAGTTCTCAGGTGGTACAACAACGAGTTGCTGGCTTTAGCCGACGACTTGGGATCAAGGCTTTTGCCCGCCTTCAATACTTCTACGGGCCTTCCGCACGGTCGGGTGAGTATCGCTGAAGTTAACTTAATAATGTCGATGTTAACTTAATCGAACCTAACCTAAGCTGACCTGATGTAAAATAACTATTGAATTAATACATAATTGTTTTTGGATCCAGTAAAAAATTTTTTATAGTACCTAGGTACTTGTTATTTCTGGTCGATTTTGGCCAGTTTTTTCGGCATTTTCTTCAAGGCTATATTGCGTTCATAAGGAAGTCCTAATTCCTCATTCCTAGAGGAGTCTTTACTGATACTATAGCAAATCAGGTTTACCAATCAGTATGTACAGTTTGACATTACAACCGTTCTGCAGGTGAACCTTAAGCGAGGTATGGCTGGTATATCGAACAATCGGGAGACCTGCACTGCTTGCGCCGGCACCATTATATTAGAGTTTGCGGCCCTCTCGCGCTTAACCGGGAAGCCTATATACGAGCAGAAGGCAACCCGAGCGATGGACAGACTGTGGAAGACGCGCCACAGGTAGGTTTCGGGCAGTTTGTCCGAGACAGATGAACAATGTGGAAGCATCTATGAAAACTATCGGAGCTCAGTTCTGGCGATGTAGAGGTAGCGAGCAACGTAGGTCAGAACTCTAACAAATTTTTATGGAGATTATTATAAAATATGTACAGCTTTTGAGGCGTTTTTAAATATTCACGTTTTTTTAATGTTTTTTTTGGGATGAAGAAAATTAGGTTTACTTAAACATAAGCCACTTCTATTGCGCTAGAATCGGGTTTCGATGGAATTTAATTTCGAAAATGAGACGGTGGTCTTGGGGACACCGAAAGAATTTACTTTTTAGTTAAGCTAATTTAATATTTAGTCCATTCGACGTCTATTTTTTATATTGATGTCGTGAACCTATTTGTTTTGCTACGCAAATTTGCTTCCTGCTTTCATTACCAATTATGTACAATGTAATCACATTTCACTTCCCTTTTTCTTTTGCCTTTGAAGTTTAATTTTACTATGGTGGATTTCGAAGATGGAATATTCAATGTTACTTTAAAATATTAATCAATAGTTCAATACAATATTCGTTTATTGGTGTTATTCGAAATCTACCGAAGCTGCCGATGCTGATGCCAGAATTTCATTATTAGAATTTTATTTTATCTAAAAGGACAATGGGCAAACATGATGAAAACGAAAATCAACCTCAATCTGATGAAACTACGAGTACTTTTTTGCCTAAATTTGCACAAAGCTAATTTTTAATCAATCAAACACCAATCGATCGTAAACAAAAGTCAATCAAATTAGACAGTAACTCTGGGCCGTGCGTAACTAGCAATCAGGCTTAAAACATCTGCTTATCACGCTAAAAAATCAGCATCAAAAAGGCGTGCCGCTAGAATTTGATTTATTAGGAACACGCTAGCTTCAGGAGCATACAGTACAGGACCTATCATTTAAGGGGATTGCGGAGTGGATTTGACCATCGTCCTTTTATCCAGAACTTCCGAGCTGATGGGAACGACCATAGACGTCCATTCCGGCGACTGGGTGCGCAAGGATTCAGGAGTTGGGGCCGGGATCGATTCCTACTACGAGTACTGCCTAAAAGCGTACATCCTTCTCGGCGATAACAAGTATTTGACGCGATTTAACCGTCATTACAATGCGATTAAGAAGTACATTAGCCGAGGACCCTTAATGTTGGCGGTTTATATGCATCGGTGAGGATCTTTCAGTTCTTCGGGACTAGGGACGATAGAAACGTCGTAATAGTCATATGGGTGCGGTGTGACTTGGACAAAAATACTTGTCCGCGTAAACGGACTAAAGGAGATTTTGATGGGGAGATTCGATTTCGGGAGAAAAAGTAATTTGACTTTGGCAAAATTAAGTAGATTGATAGCGATGGAACGAATGTTATTCTTCACGTGTGACCTGACCAGTTTTCCCAAGGACAAATTAGTTTGGTCCGAAATCGTGTTTCTCCTGTATAATTTTTTACATGTATTTTTCTTTGAAAGTGCTAAATTAAGCCCTTTCATGACACCAAAAAGGCACCTTTAATTTTTAGTTTTGACTGTATTGCTGTAGTCGCACATACATACTTAGGTATATAATAAATAAAGGATGGCAGCTAATGTTGTTTACTGTACACATGATTTTAGATTCTAGTGTTGCATACACTGTCACTTGTCTTTGGTGTAAAATTGGATTGAGCTTAGGCACTGAAAGTCTTACATTACTTTTTTGAGAGGTATTTCTTACGACACCCATCCTATGTGGAGAATGGGATTAGTATTCTAATTACCTCCTTTTATAAAGATCATATTTTTACAATTTGTATTGTAATTCGCTGCTGATGTAAGGTGGTCTCTGTAACATAATCGACTACAAAAGAATCTGCTGCTTTCAAAACGTAATGTCGTTAGGTATATGTGTTTTTGTTATTTGTCTTTGGTGCACAATAACCCCATTACGGGTTTTGAAAGTCTTTGAAAACTCATAAAAGCTCCTATTTTGTTCTATCCTAACATAATACTTCAATTGTCATCAGCCCTCATCTGCAATCTCGAAACTTTATGGATGCCCTCCTGGCGTTTTGGCCAGGACTGCAAGTCATGATGGGAGACCTTCACCCAGCCGTCGAAACCCACGAGATGCTTTACCAAGTCATGCAGCGTCATACCTTCATCCCAGAAGCCTTTACTTCCGACTTCCAGGTATGTGATGAGCCAAAATCCTTGTGCTGAAGATGAAATCTCGTCTTGAGGACAAGAATCGATGAAAAACTCGCTTCTCTACCGGTATTACTACTGATGCTTTTTGCTGTGTGTTCCTTTAGTAGATTGCCTATGTCAGCGTTAGTGCTTATATTTTTTTTAACTAGTTTAAGTAAGGGTTACTTTAAGATTTTTATGGGTTTAGGTGATTGACTTTTTCGGCAGGTTCACTGGGGACAGCATCCTTTGAGGCCAGAGTTTTTGGAGTCTACTTATTTCCTTCATCGCGCTACCGGTGATGACCATTACCTTCGGGTGGGGAAGAATATCCTCAAATCGTTGCAGCTCTATGCCAGAGTTCCCTGCGGGTATGCGGCCGTCAACGATGTTAGGACCAGAGTGCACGAAGACCGGATGGATTCCTTCGTTCTCGCTGAAACGCTAAAGTACCTATTTATGTTGTTCAGCGAGGATAGTGATCTTCCAGTGAACATCGAAAACTTCATCATGACCACAGAGGCACATTTCCTGCCCCTGTCTCTGGGTCACAGCAGCCCCAACTCTTCGGTGAGGATTGCGGTGCTGGACGAAGATGAAGAGGATAAAACTAGGAGGTTGGTGTGGATTTTTGTGTTAACCGCTTCGTAATGCACTTGACACGGGGACCTTCTAATATTGGATATCCAAAAGGAACTTTTCTTTTGCCAAGAGCAAATTGAATTTTCATTCCATTTCCAGTCACCATGTTTCACCACATTTCTGACACGGAGTTTATGCTTAGGACGTGTCCAAACACTTCCTCGCTGGTGCCGAAGAAGGTTCGAGAGCCTATGCGTCAGATGGTCGGGTCTACCGCCGCGCGCCCCCCCGCGCGCCTCCGCCCCCTGAACGACCCGCGGCAAATACTGGCCTTAGCCGATATGGGAATCTCAGTATTGACCCTCGACGACGGTCGCGTTCAACTTCTTTACACAACCTCCACTGTAAGCTGTTTAATTTTAACGGAATTCTGTTCACAAACGGATACACGATGAATAGAGGCTTAGTATATTGTTGTAGTGGGTAGCTTCTGCTTCTTGTTAAATCGTAATTCATAATTCATTCGATGTCAAACAATCATCAGTGTTACTAAGCAATAGAACAGGTTGCCTTTTGGTGTAGATTCTTAAAATCTGCTCACATTATAAAGGAAATTGCAAAAGATTATTTGAATGAGGAAAAAAGACTATACTCGTTCTTACGAATGTTTGTAACAGTTTAAGTATTGACTTTAAAAAATAGTTGAGACAAAAAGTCGATGGTGAGTGGTCATTGTCCATTTGTTATATCGACACAACCAATGCCTAAACCTGTCTAAGAAAGAGAATCAATGATTTTTGTAATTTTGCTCATTGAAATTTTATTATTTTACTTTGGTTCGACTTCATGACAAAATATTCATCAATTCGTAACTAAATGTGCAGTATAGATATCAAAGTTCTTTATTTCATAACTATGTATGTAGTTGTAGTGATTGATGTCGTAGTGTTTGTAGACGTTGCCGTAGCAGTAGTAATTCCGGTAGTTTCAGAGAAAAAGACGTAATTTTCAAACGCACATGCATATTCGATAAGGTTTTGATCTTTAAAAAACATTACAAGACCCTAAAATACCGCACGCTTACTTCATAGTGTCAAAATATCAGTAATTTGTTGTAACAAGTCCATTAAGCCCCAAACATAGTGAACCGAATATTATTAAGCCAATCAAAGATGAAGTTATTCTTGAGACCTTGAACTTTAGCGTGTGCGTCGACTATAATAAAGACCCCGTTAATACTATTCATGTTTTCGAATTGCAGGCTCGCTCTCCAAACGACGCGGCCGAAGGATTGACTTTTATGCACGAGATGACCAAGTGGAACAACTTGGGCGATGTTGAAAACGGTGTTCAATTACTTGGCGTCATGTTCAACAATGATCTCCACTCAGCAGGGCCTGCTCATTTCGGGAAAGAAATATCCGGTGACAACATGTACCAAGGCAGGCTAGCTCTCGTCAGTCCATCTGATGCCTGCTCTGCAATTGAAAATGTTCAAGACGTTGCTGGAAAATTTGGGATCGCATATCGTGGCCAATGCACCTTCACCCAGAAGGTGTGGCACATGCAGGCTGCGGGTGTAAAACTCGCAATCATCATCGATAACACGGCTAACTCGTCAGCGGACAGTTCGGCCCTGTTTGCCATGTCCATTGATGGAAAGCAAGAGGTGGATGTTGTCATTCCATCCGCATTCCTCTACAGCAAGGAAGGATTAGCCTTGATTGAGGCAATGAAACAAGATCCAGACTTGAAAGTCACAGTTGCTGAGAAATCACGCCTCCAAAAGATGCTCACCTGTCCCGAGGAACAATGCCACGACATCCAACCTGCATCAGCTGAACGAAGCTCTATAGACCATCTCAAAACTGTCCTCTCTCAGCTGGTATCCCAGTTTGAACTGTCTATGAACGTCGACGAAGCTCCAAAAAGAACCCACGGAAAGAGCGCGTACCCAAAAATCGTTTACACAAAAGAAAAATTCGTAAATGAGATGAACCTCGGAGACACATCTGGATCGACTTCCTATGGAAATGATAAAATTGAGATTTCAGAAATTACCTCTGATGATCAAGATAACATTCCTACAGTAGTAGAGGTTAATGATACAAATGAAGGAAACTTTGAGGAGAAAACAACTGCAACAAACGAAAATATCGGCACAGAGGAGTATACAACTGTTTCTCAATGTGACCATGTAGAAGAATATAAAGTTTGCAACGATTGCATGGCCGTTGATAAAGATGGAGTGGAAGAGACATCTGATAAAGAAAGCGTGGACGATGAAGCCAAGGATTGCGACAGCGAGAAGAATGGAATAAAGGTCACAGACGAGTATAAGTACGATCGTTTCAATACGGAGCTTTCTGAAATCGAAGGCATAATTGAGTACACAATCGAGCCCGAAGATTTTGAAGCCGAGAGCGGTAATCCAGTGGAACAAATTGACACAAAATTTGACAAAAAGACCATGATAGATTGGCGTAATTTCCCAGCAACTACTCCAAGCTACCCGTTCCCGCCACGCAATGATATTTGTCCAATATTTGATCTCCAAACTGGAAGAGTGTACGTGAGAATTGGAACAAAGGCTGTACCGATCGAAGTCAGGAAGAAAGAGAACATTCAGTCCGGTTCTGATAAAACATCTCAAGTTAGCGCATGCAAAGATAACGGACAAGAAAATGGCCCCGCAACCGAAAAGGCAGATGACTATGAAAACAACGATTGAACTAGAATAAGAGAAAAGTAGATATATGAAACTGTAAATATGGTATTTTAAGTTAAAAAACATTGGGACTAAATTCTTTCTAATATGAACCAATTCATTGTCCTTCTATTTTGATTGCGCTCGTTTTCCCTTATTATACAGTTTGTCAAGTATTTAATAACTTATCCGGTTTTCAGCTTTTAATACTAGTTATTTCATTTTATGAGTACAATTTTATCGTAACACTTCGATTGGAAACCTTTAATATTATAATGAGCAACTATTACTTGTGATTTTGTTCCGTAGCTGAGAAATACTCCTTCTATATCTAATGGGTGGAAAAACAGTGCTCGTAGCGTTCCAAAAGGTGTTCAACTCCGTCATCAATACAGGTCTTGCCCCGGAAACGTAGAGCAGAAGCATGGTGACGCTGTTCTTCAAAAAGGGTGACAAGACCCTTTGAAGAACTACAGGCCCATTGCACTTCTGAGCTACGTTTATAAGCTGTCCTCAAGAGTCCTCACCAATCGCATCGCACGCAGGCTTGACGACTTCCAGCCTCCCGAACAAGCAGGATTCCGTAAAGGCTACAGCACCATAGACCACATACAGGCAGGCAGGTTATACAAAAGACCAAGGAGTAGAATCTGCCACTATGTGTTGCTTATGTGGACTATGAGAAAGCCTTTGATTCTATCGAGACCTGAGCGGTACTAAATTCTTTTCAGCGGTGCCGGTTCGACTACCGGTATATCGAGGTATTGAAGTATTTATACTCATCAGCCACCATGTCCCTCAAAGTACACAACACAGTTACAAACCCCATACAACTGCAGAGAGGTGTCAGGCAAGGGGACGTCATATTCCCGAAACTGTTCACCGCTGCGTTGGAAGACGTGTTTAAGCTGATGGAGTGGAAACGATGCGGCATTAATATCAATG
>DWPC01000103.1:0-13435 GCA_018251435.1 Oarisma aurantiaca
TCTTATATCAGGTCAGATTACTACTTCTCTTGACTCAAGAACACATTTATAAAACTGTTATACAAAACTTTCTGATACTTTATGAATTGTTTCAGTCGCAATATGACATGGGTGCGTTATCTCATACTGCAGATGTCATTTGTTCAAGCTCTCATATACATCGTCTTTCTTATTTTAAGCGCAGAGGATGTGGTAAGTTTGTGAAAAATAAAGAATAGCAAGATTTTCATTATTTATTATTATTATTTAACTAGTATTTTTACATTTTTCAGATTTTGTACAACAGCGTGTTTATTTACTTCCAAGTGTTCGTCGCCGCGTCTATTCTGTCCGGCGTGTGGGGCATGATAATGTGCGTTCGCGCAGTCCACGACGTTGGCATAACAGCGAAGCCGCGATTCTTCGCTCTGCAGCTGGCTTTGATCATTGTGAAGCTGCAGTGTGGAATCGCTAAAGTAGTGCCTAACCAATTTGCGCTGCCCTGTGCCTTGGACTTGCATCCGTCTGTCTTCGTGAACAGTGAGTTAACAGTTTTATGGGTGAATTACTAGCTTTCGTTCTTTTTAAAGAAGTTTTACCTAATGGCATTAATAACGACGCCTGGACGCCTGGCCAAGTTACATGAACCGAACGAATTGTCACACAATTACGCTTCGGATCGGAGTTAGGGGCCAATCATTGAAATAAAAGACATTTACCTACCAGCTTTTAAATAAAGAACAATGAAATTGTTTCATAGCTAATACATAATACAATACAATACAATAATTTGTGTACTCTTTGCAGTGATACAAAACATCATAATGATTGGAGAGATGTTACTGCTATCGCTATGGGCGTGGAAGCTGTACAGCGCACGTCCCGGGAAGACGGTACCCAGAGTACAAAACGTCGTGATAGCAGTAATCGATGACAACCCCAACGCTATGGACTTGAAGCTGCCCAAAGAAGGCATTGATAATATCAATTTTAATAATAATAAAGTCGATTCCTGCACTGATATGAATACTTGAACAACGGAATTTGACAAATAATGTTTTTTATTTGCCATTATTCAGGTTCTTATGTAATTAGTTAATTTTATTGAACCATTTTTACACAAGGCACTGATCTCTACATAGTTAAAGCATGATAGTGCCAGAACGAGGCATCAATTAATGTGTAAATTTGACGTATTTTATTGTACCTGATTGTTTTTTAATAAAAGAAACAACACATTGTATTATAATTATATACATTTTCTTTTTATTTTAAAAAGTAACAAATCTCTTCGGAATAAATTTTAAGCAAAGCCAAGGCATCATGTGAGCCCTTTTATCTAAATAAGAACTTATTGTTTTTCTTCGGGATCTTGTTCGTTTTCATCTTTCTCTTTGTTGGCGTCATCTCTTCCTTGAGATATATCTTCACTTTCTTCTGAAGGCGTACCAGATCGTGAATGATCAGAGCCATAAATGTTGTGTAATTCTTCAAGCTTGTAATTTATTTTCACGCCTTTTGTAGCAGTCTTGTTGACTTTGCTAACAAGTGATTTTGTTTGTTCTTCGAGTCTCTTTAGTCGTATGTCACGAGCTGCAAATCTTGCTGCGTGATTTATTTCATATAAGGAGCTTGTTTCTCCAGCATTATCACTTGAGTTTGCTTTTAATTCCTTTACATTTTTGGGGTTTTGATCCACATAACTTGTCCCAGGTTGTTCTTGGAATGATTCAAGTTTAGGAGCCCCTTCATCATCAGTATTAAGCTTGCATAAATCGTTAGGACTCATATTATCTAAGTTTTCTAAGTCAAGTTTTTGAGTTATTATATCATTTGTATTTTTAACTAAATCATCTTGACTCTGAATTATGTCTATTGTAGATGCTATATTGTTTTGATCTAATTCTTGCTCCGTCACTGTTTCAATTGAAGTTAAATTATTTGTCGTTGTCTCAGTGTCCTTTTGTTGTAGATCATTGTTATCAGACTTCTGATTCTGGGCCATACATTGTTGACTTGTAGTAGGTCGATTAAGAAGGTGATCAAGAGCACTATTTATTTCATTACTATATTTAGCCAATGTTTCAGTTTTTTTAAGTAACGATAATCCGCCTTTTTCCAAATTCTCTAATCGCTTATCTCTATTAGCCAGTCTTTCATTTTGTTCTTTAATACTTTTTAAAATAGCTGCGGGATCAATAACTACCGGCGAGTTGGTACTGGATGTTGATGCAGCAATAGTTTCTGGGGATATATTATCAACATTAGACGCAATTTTATGACTATGATCTACAACAGAAGAATCTTCAGTACTAGAATCATTTGAAAAATTCCCTATTTCATCTTCAGTCTGTACGCAAACCCTATCACTTTTGAGTATTTTTTCACTATTGCAATCTGATACATCATACGTTTCAGGAACATCTTCCTGGGTGTCAAGCGGCAAATCAGCAACATCTAACATATCGCTGGCCGGATCCTCTCTTTCTGCAGTTAAATTAAAATCAGTACTCGAATCTAGCACTGTTTCGAATGACTTCTTTAATTTTTTTTTGCATTTTGCCTTGGTTTCTGTAATGTATTCCCTTTCATCATTAGATTCTGAGGATTCATCTGATGGTCTTTCGTCGCTATAGCCACTCTCAGCTGAATTATTTAGGGATGCACATCCTGGCTTAATTTTTCTATTTGAAAATTCAGTTCGTAACTTTCTCCAGTCTCGTTCAGATTGAGTATTTTTTTCACGAGCTTGTTCCCATTTTTCACGACAGTACTCAAGTTCTTCTTTTAGTTCGTTAAGTAATTTTCTCTTTTGTTGTAATTCATATTTGAGAATCTTTTCGTGTGTATGTAATTGATGATGATGTCTTCGTAAACGACCGACGACATGCCAAGTTTTGCTGAGTTCTGTGGTCACTAGGCAAAGACGTTTTTCTTGTTCCCCTAATCGTGTCTCTAAATGAGTATTTAATTGTTTCATTCGATTAACTTCCTTTACTAAAGATAACTTCTCTATTATCAAATCCTGAAAAGAAGATTATAATAATTGATAATGAATCACTGCAAATTTGTGAATTGTTTTTGTGGGTTGGGTTTCTAGAAACTCAATATTCAGTTTGGCTTACTACCAAAATTCATTAGAGTAATGTAATTTTTATGAGTAAAGTAGTTGCAAACCGTTGGTCATGAAAGTATTTTTGTTCTTTTGAAATCTCAAGTTATGACTCACGTGATATTCAAAATAATTGTGACTTATTTGATAAAGTGCCTGACTCACCTTAAGTCTGATGTAGGTTTGACTAACACTTGGAACTAAAACAGGACCTGATTTCGTTTCGACGGATTTGTAACACGTGGTTACTTTATCAGCAGTATTTGTATCTGCTTCACTTTGCTGGCTTAAAAGTTCCATTAAAACTCTCCAAACTTTTGGTAAATTTTGAACTATTTCTTCAGCCTTCGCGTTTAATGTACTTTGCGAATCTAAGATAAAATGAAATAATTCAATAAGATGAAATAATAATATTAAATTAGCGACCTTAATAAGTAAGCTTATTAAAAAGAAATAAAACTATATAATATAGTTGTACCTGCTTCTGGAATGGGTGAGGCTGGACCTGCTGTATCATTGTTTTCGTTTTCATCGACTTGGTTGATTAATTCTAGTAGTAATTTTGGTAAAGCAGATGATGATTCAGAACCATGTTCTTTTTCTGCCATGAGAGTTAGAAGACCATGATTTTCTTCAAGTCGGTGTATAAGTTGATCAAGGTCTTTCTTTGTTTTGTAACCTAGAAGTACTTGTGAAAAGAGCTGAAATAGGGGACATTTTTATTTAAAGTGTTATTACTGATCATAAAACTTTTAGTCAACAGTATTTTGGTGTTAATATAAATTTGTTATTCCTAATAAGAATTTCAAAATCGCGAATTTTACATTGGAATCATACAAGTTATCTGTAAATACCTATTGCTCTCAGAACCCATCTGAATTAATATTTACTACCTTATTTAAAGCAAATTTTATATTATGGTAGTATGTTTACAGAAATTTTAATCAGCTGTCGTTTTTACCTTATTAACTACTGCCATTTCGGCTTGTAAGCCTCGAGTTTCTTCTTGACAAGAAGCAATTTCATTATTTTTGTCTTCAACTATGCTTTCTAAGGATGCAACCTTTGCCTCTAATGCATCAATATTTTCTGCAAGACTTTTGCATCTGAAAAGATTATTGCCTGTGGTTATTGCGTCACTGTTATTCTTGCTAATTATAAATTGCTGAATCGAAAATTTAATAGGTGTCAGATGACTTTTTAGGTAGTAGGTACCTAATGACTTAATGACCTATAAAATCTCAAATCGAACGGTCACAACTCTATAAAGAAATCATACTTTTTCATTTCAGCCTGCTTTAGAAGTTTTTGTTCTTCAAGCTCTCGAAGTAAAGCCTGCCTCGTAGACTCAGCCAATCTTGCTCGTTCCTCATAAAGTCCTCTTAAAGTCCGAATGTTCTGCAATTGGCGTTCATATTCTTGCCTCAAATCTACAGACAATATATTAGTCTCTCTGTCTGCCAATGACTGTTCTATTTCATTGAGTTTATCTTTCAGCTGTAACAAAGATGCAATGAGGAGAGTGTTCACGATTCGCGACGTTATGGTGACGATATCAACCGTCAGAACATTATGTTGAGAGTGTTGCCTCAAATTGCATGATTATTTGGCTAATTGTCAAGATCTGATGCCAACGACATATGGAAGCTGCGACACAAGCAGGCGTTGCGTCGTACCGGTCCCTGACCGATGGAAGTACAACGTCAGGTCGTTGGCTCTACATGGCATTGAAATATTGGAGACATTATTTAGTCCATTTACTATGGGTACCTATTGAACCCACTTGTAACGGTTATTTAAAATATATCGCACCCATAGTAATAAAAAGGCATAACTCGAAAATCCTTACTTTTGGGAAAACGGATTTAAAGATTGAGCAACTTCATTTTCATCATTTAGGTACTAATTTTGAAGAACAGGTGTAGTTTAATGCTCTTCATAACATAAAAAAATACAGGACCTACAGCTAGTACCTAATGACTCGTAAAATTTTATTGTCGAAGTTGCTCAGAAACTGAATAGTGTGCCAATTTTTTCCGTTTTATTCACATTGATAAAAATGATATCATGAAAAGTTTAGATTTTACTATTGCACAATCTTTACTTTGGATATTATTTCCATAATTTTTAAAGATTCCATACAATACCATAGGATGAATTAGTTTTCAAAAAAGTGAATTTGAATAAGGAATCACTTTCGTTTTTTTATGTTAATACATTGATGTATGAAATTAGGTAGGTAAATGCTAGGAATTTACCGCAGCTCAGCTGAAACCATGATACATGTATTTGATTGGGAGTAGGTACCCACATTATAGTAAAAATGTTTTGAGTACATACATACACGATACATTACTTTTATTTTATATTTATTGGAGTACCTACGTAAAAGTAAACACAACAAGAAGTACAAACAGAAGATCACGTCCAATACGAGTCTTCAGAGAACAATCATCAACCACGGAAATTAGAAAATAAGAAGATAGTTGATTACCAATAGAAGTGAATTCTGATACGAATTTTCAGTTATAACATAAAGATCAAATATTACATAGAGAATATACATGGAGATTAACTAAGTATCGAGTGTTAGACTATCACACGTATATTCGATAGATATTGATTGAATACTACATATTATTCGATATTAAATTATATTCTTACCTGGCTAAGTTGTTGTTCACGAAGATTTATCATGGTCTTACTAACAGCAACTACCTCCTTTAATGCGTTAATTTGTTTCATGGATTCCGTGTTCTGGGCACTTAAATCTGCCATATCAGAATATGCACTTTGAAGAGCGTTATTCGATTCAGCTAAATCACATCTTAATCTGTTATTGTTAGATTTTAATTTCTCGAATTCGTCTTTCATTTGGTTTATAACTTCAAACAGATCATTATTTCTTGAGGAATTCACATCATGAGGGATCTCAATATTGTTTTTAACTAACAAATCTTGGAGCAAGTTATTCCTTTCAATCAACTCAATTTTAGAAATTCTTTCGGCCTCGAGTGCTTTTTCTAAATTTTTCTTCTCAGAACGATGGCGAGCTAGTATTTCTTTTCGTTGTTCACGTTTAAGACTTAGTTGTTTTCTAAATTCAATCATTTCATCTTCTTTAACTTTAGCTCGCATTTGCTCTTCATCTTCACTAATAGTGTCGTGGAATTGTTCTTCAACAATTTCACTTTCACCTGATTCATTGACTGCGTCCATTGTTTCCGTTGCAGTCGAAACTGCATCTGGAAATGCGCGTTCTTCACCAGTCGAGCCCGCACTGAGGATATTTCCCATTTTGGAATACTTTTATAAACAAGGCACTTTAATATAGATAATGAACAATATATTTTTAATAAGACAAAGGAGTGTCGACTGTTGGATCGGCATTAGTATGAGGCCGGTGTTCCCGAAATAGATCCCCCGTCAGCTCCAGACGTGTGCCGACGCATGAAGTATGCACAGTATTGCCGAGCGACTTACTCTCCGACGCAGCTACTGAAGCACCTCTGTCAATTATTTATTTTTGTCATGCTATTTTAGGTTTAACTATCCGTTGAGAAAAATCTTGCATAGATTTAGGAAATGACCTTGGGTATTTCTTAGAAAATATTTGCGTAAAAGCCTCACGTTTCGGAGGATAAACTGCGTAGATGAGTGAAAAGTATGAGTGCAGCTTAAAAGGTAACATAGCTTTATAAACGTTTAATAGGGAGAGAAATGAAGATAATTTAAATGAACGAATTTTACTTCTTGGCTTAAATTAAATAAAAATGTTGACATCTAATTATTTAACTATATTAGTTAACAAATAGTATCACTAGCGTCTAAGGTGAAGATGAGCCGGTGGAAGGTGTATAGAATCCAAACTTGTTCAGCTTATAATGGGCCAATCCATTAAGTTTAAAATGATATCCATCACGGATCCAACTATCACTTGCTTTAGCTTTGTGGATTACTAAAGATGGACGCTGTTAGCTCCGCGCAGTGGTGGCGGTTCGGCAGGGACACTTGTGTATTTAACTATCAACTTTTTCCGAAAAAAAAATACCCAAATACAATACTCAATAGTCCATGAGCTGGAAATGATTCATTAATTATTTCGTATTTTTGTCTATACAAGAACATAAAGACTCTGTAACATGTTTGTGGCTTTTTCGGTTCTCTGTGGTTTGTCCGGACAATGAAAATGTCAATAATGTCAATCAATCAAATTATCAATATTACGTGTGTGTCAAGCACAGGAAAACTTCTGTTTCAATAGTTTATCGAAAGAAATATTGGAAATTCCATTAATTATTACGGTCGTTTTATATAATGTTATTAGATTTTTACTGTCACAAGTAGCAGCAAATGATATTGGCAGACTTTTCATGAAAAATCAGAAGTAAATATCGCACGTTGCGTGTCCGGATTGATTTTTATTTTATTTGTTATAATCCGTGGCTTATTGATATATTTCGCTATTTTGATAAAACACTTCGTGTGACGTGGCTAAGTTAACACAAAAAATTGGATGTGGCATAATGTGATATAAATTAAACATAGAGTATGGATGAAAGCACTAAAAACTCTCCCTGTAAGGTAAAAATTGGCAATGTTCTTATTGTTTCTTATAACGTTTATTTCACATAAAACAATTATCTGACTTTCAATTATATGATAATAATGAAGTGAAGGAAGTGGAATCCAAATAATTAATACATATAATATTTATTTTTAATGTTATACACCAGTTGTCTGAATATCTACTGTCATGTTATTTAGCCGTTTCTACTTTTTATTTTATTATAAAATGTTACCTATAATACCTATAATACTAGTAACATAAATAATAATGATTTTATTGTACTTGCTATCAATTAAATACTTTAAGAATTCTCATACTTAGTAGAATGTATAAATACAGTAGTTATGCAAAGCTTGTTATATCCTGAATTATTCATGTGTCACAGGTGTGTCACAACTTTTTACTTTTTCGGACCAACTCATTAATTATTATCAATAAAGTCGGTCTGGTTATATAAACACCATTTCGTAATTCCTTCCTTTTCTTATAAATCTTAGATTGGTATGTTGTTTTTATATAACTTGGTACCTACATTGTATAACTTTGAATAGGAAGTAGTTATAATGAGTAGAATGTCAACATTGGTAAGTTACACTTGTTTTAGGAGTGCTTCTGTTATTCCTGTGAATATAATTTTATTTCAAAGAAATATGCACTGCTTTTCTTTCCTTATTTGCTGCATATTTTTATTTGAATTTCATTTCACATTTTTACACTAATGAAGTTATACTGTGAACATTTGTAATCAAAATATTTTAAGTAATAATTAATTAACACACTTTATAAACTTTTCTGTATTTTTTTTTTTAAGTCACACATACTTAATTTGATAGTCTAATTCATTATAAAACATATTATACTTGTGAAATAATATAAATTGGCAGAAGTAGTTAGCTTCAAGTAAATGTTCATAGTTAGCTTGTAAATGTTAAATGTTAGATGTTTATACCAAATTACATATCACTCGCTTGTTCTTATTTTATTTTGTTGTTGCACCATAATTGATAGGATTGTAACGATGGTGTGGATGAGAGCCAGTTGCGAACAGAACTGGAGCACCTGCGTCAGCACATTGCAGAGAGAGATGTCCACTTTTTAGCTCTCGAGAATGAATTCTACAAGTGTACGTCAAGGGCTAATGATTTAGAAGAGCAACTTGATACTTGGAGAGAAAAATATGAAAGGTTTGTACTATGTTGTGTTGTACTCACATGCTTTCCAAGCCTTGCGAGCCTTGTTGCAATTAGTTGCTAATCGAACTTAATATATTACAGTATATTATAGTACTGTATGTGGTGTTACTAGATTATTAAAAAAATTACTTATAAATGATCTTAATTTAAATTAGAGGTGAGTATGTAATAATGCTGAACCATTATTATTTTTTAACATTTCCAGATTGTATGATTCCCATAAACGAGTACAAAAGTTAAATCAAGTTTTGGAAGATAAGTTGTTGCAAATGGTCGACAAAATGAAGAGTGAAAAGAGCCAGCTCACAAAAGATATTGCCACATTGTCTGTGCGGTTGGCAGAGTCTAAACATAACTATAGCATGCTGCAGAAAGAAAATGTAAGTTGTGTTTTCAAAATTTATGATACTATTGGTAATTTTGTATTTTTGCCTTCTCTTTGTCTTTAGAACTTTTTGTGCGAAAGGGAGTTCGTGGGATCCACTAGTACTTTATATTTTTCGTATTTTATTTTTTACTTATGTTAAAATATAAATTAAAAATGCTGAATAATAAAACTGACAATGTTCTATATGTAATTGTAATTTATTTACAGGAAAGATATAAAAATGATATGAACTTAGCAATCCAGTTATTGCAATGTAAACCTGATAATTTTGTTGCTCAAAAGTTGGACAGTGTAAGTATTATTTCATTTTGTTGAAATTGACCAAAATTGAGATGTTAAAGAAATTTTCTAAGCTATTGTTTTACATTATAAGTAATAGTCCATGAGCTGGAAATGATTAATTAATTATTATATAAACTTATTTCACTTGTAGCTTCCTGTGGACACGCAAGCTAGAGTTTCTCAATATGTTATGTCTAAAGCTGTAAAACCTGGTAGTTTGACAGCAGGAAAGATTGGTAATGATACTGATACTTTTGATGCGAGTGAATATGAGTTCAATATCTCTGCTTCGCTTATGACGAAAATTCTAGAAGACAGCATCCAAGATACAGTAACTAAACATTGTGACACGTGTACTTGTGGAAAATCACAAAATAAACCATTTTGTTACAATGAAAGTTATTATACAATATCAACTCAAACAATCCTAAGTGGAGAAATGAAGCCACTGTGTGCCAATTGTAATTCTGAAATTAAATCCTTGAATTCCAACTACAGTATAAGAAGTATTTCTCCTCATACGATTAAGCTTGTGAATGAAAAAGTACCTAACCAAGGACCTATTTACATGGCCCCACCAACTATTGAAGAACAGAAAGAGAATGTTAAAGCTGACGTTGGAATTGTTAAAACCAACGTTACTGTAATTGATTTGTTAAAACCGGCAGATTCGATTAAATTGGAGCCAAATAATAAAAAAGAGCTTGAACCTAAAATAGAAGAAGTACCACAGCTGAAAAACAATCATTCTGTGGCTATGGAACCAGCCATTCATCACAAACTATGTGATCGTACCAAAACATCAATTTCCAGTAAGAAAAGCATACAGAGTATTCAGAGTGTTACTAATGATGATCTGCTTATAAAAGAAATTCCAATCGATACGGAAGCTAAACCGAAAAATCTGATTCCATTGAATGATAACATAAATGTTAGAAAAAACTCTCAGAGTTCAATGGCTGGAAGTCGTACTTCCTCTGTAGCAAAATCTACAATAAGCACTCATAAATCAAATACTCATGTTGGACCTGGGCCCCGTTTTTGCCATTTACGTATGCAAGCGGGGTCTAAGAATATTCTTTTGGACAATGCAGAGCCCGATGTACCGCCTGTTTTATATAAAAGGCAAACCAAATCCAATGATAATTCCATTTTCAAAGATCTCAATGATGGCATGGATAATTTTATAGATTTAGCTAAACCCGACGATGATATTAAAAATGACAACAAAAATGATAATGTTGTCGTTGAAAGTACTCTAATTGACGTACACGAGGACAATAATAACAAAGAATCTGATATCTCTGCCAAAAGCACATCCATCAATCCGATTTTATTAAATGTTTCTTCATCACCATTGCAACCATTAAAAACTCATACATTTTCTAATAGCTCTGAGAACAACAACAATAATAATAATAATACTCAGAGCATAGGAAGCCAGCAGAACCCATTAGAGATTGAGCATTTACTAAATGATTTTAGTGTCGATGTCAATGTACAAAACAATAATATTGATCACGTTAAAGTTGATAATAACAAAACCGATGTTTTTAATGTTAATGATCATCAAGAGTTAAAGATATTTAACTTCGATCGGTATGAACAAAGTAAGGTAGCGAATCAGTTTTCTAGACCTTTGAAAAAGATTGATATGTCCCAGCTACATTCCATTGAAAATACAAAGATATCAAAAGATCTGGCTCCTCAAGGGGTGTTCCCTAGTTTTGAAAAAAATCCTGAACCACCGAAACCGCCATTGCCTGCGATAGTCAATGTTTATCCCAACCTTACTCAAACGCACCTGAAAGTGAATGAAAATAATAAGGTATTTACAAACGAGCAGAGTACAAGTTCGTTGTCTAGCGATGACAGCGCGGCACTGTTACAAAAACAGCAACTGCTCAGAGTGGCCGAATGGGTTGAAAAGAACTTGGAACAGCAAAACAACTTTAACGATCCATTAGAATATGATTGCTCTTACAGCACTCGCGCTCTGAGAAGGGACAGTAAACTGAGTAGACTCACTGAAACGCTCAATGAACTGGCCCTAAACATGCCACACCCTGTCAGCAAATATTCAAAATACGCTAGAGAATCTCGCAACAACTTCGTTCATCATACAAACGTCCCGAACAACAATCAGGATGCGAGTGTTAAAACAAACGCACCCCTTGCAAGCGTTAATGTTGTGAAAGAAACCATATTCCCTGTAGAGTGCAATGATTTGCCCTTTACGGAAGTCAATAATGATAACACACAAAGAAACGTATCTGTAGATGCAAACGATTTTAATGCTGGAAGGAAATTGAAGGAGGCATTAAAGAATAAGGGTGATAAAGACATTTCGCCGGAAGACATAGCCAGAATGGAGTATAATGTGAAGAAATTTCTACTGAGCGGCCCGCATTGGTCGAACTCTGGGCCCGTTGGAAGAAGTCGACGCACAAGCAGCAAAACTGAGACTGATGTTTAATTCACTACGTAATACATAGATATGTGAGTAATGATAACATTCCGTACAATAGCATACAGTCCTTCAAAACTACTCTTGTCTTGTGATTACAGGTTTACTTTTGCAGTATTAATTTATATTCGTTTAGCTCATTACAGAGTATTGATCATATAGGAAAACATTAATAAATTTGCTTTTATCTTGTCGGACTACAATAAATGGTTAATGTAGACAGCTTCACAAGAGTTTGTGGTTTAAATTTTATATTTTTTTCATTTAAATCTGATATTAATAAGAAATAGATTTTTTATGATGATGGTCATTTATGTTAGGCAGTTTACTTACCTATATAATCAGTTTCTTGCAACTAAAATTTAATAAAAAGTGTCAAACAAAAATGTACTTTGAATTAAGATACATAGTTAAAATCAATATTAATTCGCAAATGCCAGAGTTGATTATTAATGAATGAAAGTAATACTGAATATAATGTTAATGTTTTAAAATTATTTACGGCAGACAATGTAGCGAATTTATTGGATCTTTAATGATATTATTTAAAATTTATTGGCGGTCTTAGATTATTATATTTATATTATTATTATAGTTGATACTATTTGCATCACATTATTGTTATTGATTTTGTTGTTTAATAATTGATGATACAATTCCCATCGTTGTTTATTATTTAGGAACTCGTCAAGACGGTTTTATAAACAATCTCAAAAGCTTAATATTGACATAGTTCTGGTTAATCTGAATATTGCAACGGATATGATAAATTTTACTGTATTTTTTGTTTCTCCCATAACTTACTCTAGATTCATTTTGAACTGTTTAAAGGAACTTTGTTGACGATGTCCCATGTAAAAGACTTGATGAATTACCATTTGTAGATGTTAAATGTTTGGTTCAAAATGGATTCTGTCTATGTTGGTGTTATATGTAAGATTTAGTTCAATATTCTGCAGATTAGTTCAACGTAATTGCGTCTAGTCTTAATTTAGATGTTTTTTGTTTTTATAGTCTACCATTGACCTATTTGTGAGGAAAGCCTAACTGAAACATTTACGTGAAACAAAAGGGGAAATACAGGGAAAACAAAAAGATAAACAATTATTTTGTCATTGTTTGACAGAACATTAGTTATTTAGTCAGCTGTTGAACTAAATAGACTAATGACGTTAATCATGCGAAGTTTACAAAGTATTGAATAAATTGTGTTTTGATTCCCGATGTACTACAAATTCATCTTTAACAATATCATATAAAAGCATTAATTCAAAGTACATAGGAGTTAAATACTGTATGTGATAACATTTCGATTAGTACTCACTTGTACAAAATTACGCTAGCTTCGAGACGTATCAATACTTAGGGTTAAGAATAACAAGACATTCCAATAAGCTCGTTATACTCGTATTACACTAAGCCGTGAAAATAGTAAATGGATAAT
>DWPC01000104.1:0-13423 GCA_018251435.1 Oarisma aurantiaca
CTACACTTATAAGGCAAAATAATAAAATGTTGCATCATATAAAAAATATCTGTGATTTTAATTACTTGATATTGTACATACAAGGGTTCTGTTTTGTGTTTTGTAGTGACCATTCCATCACAAATAATCTATTGTCATGGTTCAAGTACTACTTATAAAGAAACTGTTGCTACATCACACCCTAACTGCTGTTAAAACTATCACAATTATAATAATATAGACATCAAAGAATGAAGAAAATAGTTTATTTACCTATAAATTTGATCTGAATAGGACTCGATTTCATATATTTTATTATTTTAGTTTCACATATTTTATATAGTAGGTACATTGTGGTGTAAATATTTTACTAAGGAAAAGTTTTGTAAAAACTATTTGTATGTGGAGACGAGAGAAAGTGAATAATTTGTTTTAGAATTTTACCTTAGAACCATTTAATTTTATAAATAATAAAAGTGAAACTTGAAACATTTTATGTTAATAATGTGACATATCTATTTATGTATTAGGCGATACCATTTATTCTTCATAACTTCTTTTTGTCTACCTGACTTTTCGTCATCGTTTTCTAATAAGGAAAGATTTTTGAAAATCTAAGTGACATTACGTATACCTACCTATAAAAAATATCTTCATAATAATGGTATCTTCATAATAAAGATTTGCTCAAAATGAACGAATGATACTCATAATAATTATTTTCGAGCTACTGTCCCTCGTCTTCCCGGTACAAATGAATGACACGTATAATGTTTGTGCATTTGTTTATTGTTTGTGCGAATATAATTCACATCAAGTGTTATTACAAATTGTCGTTTTATTTATTTTATTTATAAAATACCTACAACCTATAATGCCTAAAAACAAAACCACACGACATACGTGACATTAGGTTTTTTAAGTCAAAACCATAGCAACCAAGTTATTGTTATTTCAATAACTAAACTTTTGTATTGGGACAAACTACGATGATTTATTTTGAATTTTTTAATAATAAATACCATCTGTAGTATAATAAGGTAACGTCAGGAGTTCATAATGGAAGAGAGTGAATTGAGGAAGCTGCTTCAAACGAAAAATGGCTGCCGTATACCGAAGATGCAACCCATTCCCGATGTGCACAAGATGGACAATTTGCCGTTCACACCCCTTCCGCCTTACAACAGGATAAAGGTAAAGGATATTAAATTAAATATGTAAGGTACTTTATTCAACTAGTAGGTATGTAACGAAAATTATTACAACACGGCCCAAGAAAAATTTTACAAGCTTTACTTTAACCTTTGGTAAACGATGTTGCAGTGTAAATTTAACAATAACCAACTTATAGCCACACTATTTGAGTCATAAGTAAGTAAGTATAAACGCATTATTTTGTTGTTTGTTATATTATGTTGATACTTATGGCGAAAAATTTTGATATAAGTGATAATTAGAAAATTTATTAATTTTCTGTACAGGACAAACAGGCCAAGTTTCGAAAAATTCTTGAGGAAAGGGCGACAAGCAGAAAGGTTAAAATTGCTAGACCACCTCTAGAGCGGAGAGAACGGGACTTACTAGAGATATCGCAAGACAGGCATATAGCTGTTCTAAAACAATGCGCTGATAAAGTTCAACCGCCACCAATGTTGAAGTCATGGGAAAAGAAAATCTTAAATTTAGTTCCCAGTAAACTTCGAAATGCATTTCCATCCACCACTGAGGATTTGATTATAGAAAGCAAGGACGAGTGGAATCGGAACCTCCACGATCTAGCTGTTAAGACGGTAATTCGTGACGTCCCAGGAGTTTCACGAAAAAGATATCAAGAACCATATTTTAAATTTGCGGGTGTTACGCCCAATTACGAAAAGATGTTGAAATTCCGAAAGAAACTTCAAGATGGATCTTTGCTTTTGCATCCATTTATAAGATTAGTCTTAGAATCATCAGAGAAAACTTTCCCAGCATTTATCGTCAATCTAGCTAAATATAGGGCTAAAGGACCAATGACATTGGAAGATTTTGAAACGAAAGTATTAGAGGACATCAAAAAAATTGATTACCTCGTATCCAGTACTTGGTATTCAATTCTTGTTCAGTGGTTAAAGAATCCTCGATGCTTAAGAGGAATGCGTCCTAAGAAAATACCGGAATTTGTAATTTGTGCTACAAAGATGATATCCATGCAAATACAAGAGTTGATGCGAAGATCTATAGATGCTATGATAGAATTTCTTAAAGATCCCGAAACTGTACCAATTTTAAACTTAGACCTTGACTTTGATGGAGAATTTATTTATGATCCCTCACTTGAAACAGTTTATCGAGTATACCATGGTATTGCTGATGCGATTTCACATATCTCGCAAAGACTCATGCCTATAGAACAGTATCTTAGAATACCTTATAATTACGATGCTTTACCTGTGCAATATAATGAATGGTTATATAACGATGGACATAACAGATTACAAAAACAACTTGATATCGTATTTGCTCCCTTAGTCCAATACTTGGAAACATTGAGAGAACGATATAGTATGTTATATGGTGATCCCGCTAAAAGAGCTTTAATGACATTTATTGAACATGCCACAGAATTTGAGGAATCTCGGGATAAGATAAAATATTTTCAAGGAATAGATTCTGAGATAACTGCCGTACTAGAAAATGAATATTTTAATTGTTCTATTGTTGCGCAACTGAGAATGGTAGACGGTTTGAAGCGAAAAGCCATGGAGTTTATCAATGACGTTATAGCTGGAATTGTGAAAACTCATATGGCTGAAAATGACAGTATTTGTGCAGAATTTGAAATTATCGCGGCAAAAGCCTTAAAAGAACCAGAAAATGCAGCTGAATTAGTAGAACAAGGGGTTTATATATTACACGCAAAAACCGTGTTGGTAGAAGCTCTAAAGGAGAGAATTCTCAGGCAAATTAATATTATATCTAATCTTCTAGAAATGACATCACTCTCTCCAGAACATGTAGAATCAAATACAAGAACCGTAAACTGGATTGCAGATATTAAACCAATATTTGAGAGAAATGCAGCGGCGTATGAAACATTCAAAGCTGAAATGGAAGAAAATCTGTTAGGAAAAATTGCCTTTCTTAATAGAGAAGTTTTAGAAATGACACCTTATTTAGAATTACTAGACAATATGGATGACATTAACCACAGTCTTGAATATTTAGAATATTTAAGAAAACTCGTACATCGTTTAGCAGATTGTGATAAAGTTGTTAAATGGATAAATAATGAGGAAAAAACTTTTAAATTTCCTATCTCATCCTATCCTGATCTCGATGAACTGAAAGATTTTATTATCCCTTTCTATGAACTTGTTTATTTGGTTCACTCATGGAAGCGGAGTTATTACACCTGGATGGATGGACCATTTGAATATATGGACCATGAAAAAATTGAACAAGATCACGACTTTTACTATAAAGAATTTCTCAAATTGTCTAAAGCTTACAGAAATAAGATTAAACAACAAATTGCAGAAGGTGTCGAAAAAAGGTTTCAAGGACTTGTTGATGATCCTGATATGAACAATTTACCAGCACCTATGAAATTATGTGCACAAGCTGTAATTGAGATCAAGGATTGGAGACCAAACGTGCAAATGGCCCATATAATGTGTAATCCAGCTTTAGTTCAAAGACATTGGGATGAGATGTCAACAATCGCTGGATTTGATTTAACCCCGACTGCTGGTACCACTTTGCGAAAAATTATAAATTTTAATCTGTGGGATGAAATTGATCAATACGATATTATAAGTGTAGCAGCGACAAAAGAATTAGCTTTAATAACTAATTTGAATAAAATGATAGCGGAATGGACTGACATATGCTTTAAAACAAGCCCTTATAAAGACACTGGAATTTTCATTCTCTCTGGTCTCGATGATATTCAAAGTGTTTTAGATGATCACATTGTTAAAACAGTTGGAATGAGAGGTTCCGCGTTTGTTAAACCTTTTGAAGTACAAGTGAAAGCGTGGTACGAAAAGATCATGCGCGTAAATTCTACCATTGATGAATGGGGAAAAGTTCAGAGTCAGTGGTTGTATTTGCTGCCTATTTTTTCTTCCAAAGACATAGTTGCTCAGATGCCTGAAGAGGGTGTCATGTTTGTGGAGGTCAATAACATTTATCGTCGTTATATGGGTTCCGTAGATAAAGATCCTCATACCCTTGAGATTGCAGGAGGAGCTGGTGTATTAGAGTCATTTAGAATAGCTTCAGGGTTTTTGGAGAAAATTAATGATGGAGTCAATAACTACCTTGAAAAGAAACGATTGTATTTTCCAAGATTTTTCTTTTTATCCAATGATGAAATGTTAGAGATATTATCTGAAACTAAAAATCCGCTGAAAGTTCAGCCTCATTTGAAAAAGTGTTTTGAAGGTATAAACCGATTAGTTTTTGATGAAGAATTTTACATATCAGCAATGATATCGATGGAAGGTGAACAAGTTGAATTTTTGGAGATTATAAGTGTGCAAGCTGCACGAGGTTCAGTAGAGAAGTGGCTCGTTCAAGTAGAGGAACAAATGCTAAAGGCCGTGAAATCCGAAACTGAGTTATCTTATTACGATTATCCTACACTGGGCCGCGTAGAATGGATACTTTCCTGGGAAGGTATGGTAGTCTTAGCTATATCTCAAATTTATTGGGCGGTAGATGTCCATGAAAGTTTAAATACACATAAACTTAGTAACCTTCAATCATTTCATGTAGGATTAACAAAACAACTAAACGAAACCGTTGCGGTAATCCGTCGCACGGATCTGACTAAACTTAGCAGTATCACTGTTAAAGCTCTTATCGTCATAGATGTTCACGCAAAAGATGTAATACAAGAACTTTTGGATAAAAATGTTACAGAAGTTACGGATTTTCAATGGCTTGCACAGTTACGCTATTATTGGGAAGAGGAGCGGGTCTTTGTTAAAATAATAAATGCTGTTGTAAATTACGCTTATGAATACTTAGGAAATTCTGATCGATTAGTAATTACTCCATTAACTGATCGTTGTTATCGGACATTGATAGGTGCTTATTATCTTCACCTCAACGGTGCTCCCGAAGGTCCAGCAGGTACTGGTAAAACAGAAACAACTAAAGATTTAGCAAAAGCCTTAGCAGTGCAATGTGTAGTGTTTAATTGTTCTGATGGATTGGATTATAAAGCTATGGGGAAATTTTTTAAAGGCTTAGCTTCCTGTGGAGCTTGGGTGTGTTTTGACGAATTTAATAGAATTGAAGTCGAGGTATTGTCAGTAATAGCACAACAAATATTATGTATCGTTCAAGCAGTGAGACAACATTTAGAAACATTTGATTTTGAAGGTACTACATTAACTCTCAATCCTGCTTGTTATGTATGCATAACAATGAACCCTGGGTATGCAGGTCGATCTGAATTACCTGATAATCTTAAAGTACTGTTTAGAACTGTAGCTATGATGGTTCCGGATTACGCAATGATCGGCGAAATATCGCTATATTCATTTGGCTTTATAGATGCCAGAAATTTGTCCGTAAAAATTGTTACGACTTATCGGCTATGTTCTGAACAGTTATCATCTCAAAATCACTATGATTATGGAATGCGTGCGGTGAAAACGGTACTGTCAGCAGCTGGAAATTTAAAACGCAGTTTTCCTAATGAAAGTGAAAGTATATTATTGCTAAGATCTATTACTGATGTAAATTTACCAAAGTTTTTATCATTCGATGTTCCCTTATTTGAAGGTATTATATCCGATTTATTTCCGGGCATTACTCTTCCCAAACCGGATTATGAAAATTTCCTACAAGCATGTAATGATATGTGCGATAAAAATAACCTTCAACCGATGGAATGCTTTTTACTAAAAGTAATACAAACATATGAAATGATGATTGTTAGACATGGCTTTATGTTAGTTGGTGATCCGTTCTCTGGAAAATCGATGACACTAAAAATTCTTTCTGAAGCATTAACACTTATGGAAGAGCGGAAACAACCAGGAGGTTGTGAATGTACTTATAAAGTTCTTAATCCGAAAGCTGTTACGATGGGCCAATTATATGGAGCATTTGATCCCATATCATATGAATGGACTGATGGAATTGTTGCGACGATGTTTAGAGACTTTGCTTCTGAAGACACTCCAGTTAGAAAATGGATAGTATTTGATGGACCGGTCGATGCCGTTTGGATAGAAAATATGAATACTGTCTTAGACGACAATAAGAAACTTTGCCTAACTTCTGGGGAGGTAATGGCTATGTCAAATGTGATGTCAATGATTTTTGAAGTAATGGATCTATCACAGGCTTCTCCTGCCACTGTTTCTAGATGTGGCATGATTTATATGGAATCGGCGTCTTTAGGACCTATGCCCTTTTATAAATCGTGGCTTAATACTCTTAACCCAATATGGCTCGAGGAAAATGAGGAATTCATATTCACAATGTGTGAGTGGTTATTGGAGCCATTGATGTATTATGTTAGAAAACAGTGCTTTCAGCTTGTTACTGCTGGAGAGATTAATTTAGTAATAAGTACACTTCGTTTAATCGAAATGCTTATGGATAGTGCAATTGAAGGTGAAGAAGACACAAAATACACGAGAACCTGGTTTCTTGCTTCGATGATGACAGCACTAGTTTGGGGAGTCGGAGGAATATTAAATTGCGAATCGCGTGAAAGGTATGATGAACTAGTAAAGGAATATTTTCGAGGAGAACATGGTGTTCCTGCTAATATTGATCGAATTGATGTATCAATACCTGGTGAAGGGATGTTAATCGACCATTACTATATGTATAAGGGAAAAGGTTGCTGGAAACCTTGGCCGGATGCTGTAAAGGCTGTCCAGATTAAAGAACAGATCAATCTTTTACAAACTGTTATTCCAACTTTAGAAACCGAAAAATATATCTTCTTATTAAAATTACACACGGCATTTTCTAAACCTTTATTATTAATTGGTCCAACCGGTACTGGAAAGAGCTTTTATGTTCAAAATTTTCTCATGAATAACTGTGACATGGAAAAATATACACCTGGTTTTATCACTTTTACTACGACTACATCTGCGAATCAAACACAGGACTTAGTGATATCGAAATTAGTCAAGAGACGAAAAAACAACTATGGTCCAACTAAAGGCAAACAAGCTATTATTTTTATAGATGACATGAATATGCCGGTCAAAGAAGTTTACGGAGCACAACCTGCAATAGAATTGCTTAGATTGTATTTTGATCAAAAACATTGGTATGATCTAAAAACAACAGATAAATTGTATATTTATGATACTTTTTTCTACGGTGCCATCGGGCCCGTAGGTGGAAGCAGACAACTTATATATCCTAGAATGTTAAGACATTATAATATTTATTCAATCAATGAATTTTCAAAAGAAAGTATGACTAAAATATTTACATCATTACTACAATTAGGATGGCGCCGAAATGGTTTTGGTCAAGATGTGCAACCAATTATAGTGAATATTATATCGGCTACAATGGATATTTATGATCAATCTACGGAGGGTTTAAGACCAACTCCAGCCAAATCGCATTACATTTTCAATTTAAGAGACTTTTCAAGAGTAATACAGGGTTGTGCTTTATTGCGTAAGGAATCAGCTGACAACAAGAAAACGTTTACTAAAGTATGGGTTCATGAGATAATGCGTGTTTTTTATGATAGGCTTGTAGACGATTTGGACAGGACATGGTTTTTTGATATTTTAAAAAAAACCACACGTGATTGTATGAAAGATACTTTTGAATCGGCTTTAGAAAATTACCAAAATGAAAGAGGTGAAGTAAATCAAGAGACAATTAAAAGTATGATGTTTGGTTGTTACTTAGATACTGACAGCGCCGAAGGTGAAAGAAAATACGAAGAGATTCCGTCTAAAGAAGTATTTTCAAATGTCGCTATGCAAATGCTAGCAGAATATAATTCTATGCACAAAGCAAAGATGACGATAGTTTTGTTTGATTATGCACTAGAACATTTATCCAGAATATGTCGACTATTATCAATGCCCTCGGGAAACGCATTGCTAGTGGGTGTAGGAGGATCAGGTCGTCAATCATTAACTCGACTAGCTAGCACAGTACTAGGACAGCAAGTATTTCAACCAGAGATTACAAAAGCTTACAGTGTTAAAGATTGGCATGATGACTTGAAACTAGTGCTAAGAGAATCTGGGGGGTTAAATAAAGATACAACGTTTCTGTTTACGGAAAGTCAAATTAAAGAAGAAGTTTTTATACAAAATCTGGACAGTTTATTGAATTCAGGAGAGGTACCCAATTTATATGGTCTAGATGAAAAACAAGAGATTTTGGAACTCGTTCGGTTAGCGGCTCAAGGAGGAAACCGCAATCTTGATATAAGCCCTTTACAAATTTTAGCATTTTTTGTAGGTCGCTGTAAAGCTAAATTGCATATTGTGTTATGTTTCAGTCCAATTGGTAGTTCTTTCAGAACAAGATTGCGTTTATATCCAGCACTAGTAAACTGTTGTACAATAGACTGGTATGATAGTTGGCCTGAAGATGCATTAGAAATGGTGGCACATTTTTACATGGTTAAAGTTAATGTGCCGGATAAAGTAAAGGCTGCTGCAGTCGTTGCCTGTAAGCAGTTCCATGTTGACGCTAGGTATGTATCAGCTGATTTCTATGCTCAATTTGGCAGAAAAACTTACATCACATCAGCGTCCTACCTTGATTTAATAAAATCATTTACGACATTGACCAATAAAAAACAACGAGAATTACGAGCAGCTAAATTGAGATATACAAATGGATTAGATAAATTAGGTCAAGCGGCTGACGCAGTAGCAATTATGCAACGTGATTTAAATGCCCTCAAGCCACAACTGATAGTTATGGCCGCTAAATCCACGAAAATGATGCAAGAAATAGAAGTTGAAACTGCAATCGCTGATAAAGCCGCTGCTCAAGTAAGAGAAGACCAAAAAGTAGCAAATGTACAAGCTGCAGCTGCACAAGAGCTAAAAAAAGATTGTGAAGCTGATTTGGCATTAGCTTTACCTATTCTTGAAGATGCTATTGCAGCATTGAACACTCTTAAACCGGCTGACATTACAATAGTTAAATCAATGAAAAATCCCCCAAGCACGGTTAAATTAGTAATGGCAGCTGTGTGTGTCATGAAAGGTATACCACCCGATAAAATTCCAGACCCCGATAATCCAGGTAAGAAAATTTTTGATTACTGGGGACCTAGTAAAAGAATTTTAGGAGATATGAGTTTTCTGGACTCTTTAAGAAACTTCGATAAAGATAACATACCTGTCGCCACCATGCAGAAAATAAGGAAAGAATATTTGTCTAACAAAGACTTTAAGCCACATATTATTGCTAAAGCATCAACTGCAGCCGAAGGACTGTGTAAATGGATAATTGCAATGGATATGTATGATGCTGTAGCTAAAGTAGTTGCACCAAAGAAAGCAAAGTTGGAGGCTGCTGAAAAAGAATTTGCGGAAACTATGGCAATTCTTGAGGATAAGAAGGCTATGGTAGCTCGTTTAGAAGCAAGACTTGCCGAGTTAAATGAAGCTTTAGAAGAAGCGAACATAAAGAAAAAGGCTCTTGAAGATGAAGTACAATTGTGTATTGATAAATTAAACCGAGCTGAAAAACTAATTGGTGGATTGGGTGGAGAAAAAGTTCGATGGACTGCCGCTGCTGAAAACTTACAGTTATTGTATGATAACTTAGCTGGGGATATTTTGGTTTCTTGTGGCATAATTGCATATTTAGCGCCTTATACACTACCAGTTAGAGTAGAAATTATAGAAAAGTGGCGACTTCTTGTCATTAAGTTAGACATGCCACATTCTGAACAATTTGTATTCAGGGATGTCTTAGGTACAGACATTAAAATTCAAAATTGGTATATAGCTGGACTACCAAGAGACTCGTTCTCAACTGATAATGCAATAATACAGGATAATTCGATGCGATGGTCTTTGCTAGTTGATCCTCAAGGGCAAGCTAATAAATGGGTTAAAACGATGGAAAAATCAAATGATCTACAAGTGATGAAATTCACAGATGGTAATTATATGAAAGTTATAGAGACATGTTTAGAATATGGTAAACCTGCACTGATCGATTGCATTTTGGAAGATGTAGAAGCCCCTTTAGATCCTGTATTATTAAAACACACTTATATGCAAGGAGGTAAGGAATACATTGCATTAGGTGAAAATGTTATCGAGTATCATCCAAACTTCCGTTTATATATGACAACGAAGCTTAGAAATCCTCACTACTTACCAGAAGTTTTTAATAAGGTTACATTGATAAATTTCGCTCTCACCAAAGATGGATTGGAAGATCAATTGCTAGGAATTGTTGTTGCTAAAGAGAGACCAGATCTACAGGAAAAGAGAGAACAGTTGATCGTGCAGGGAGCAGCAAACAGAGCTGCACTCAAGCAGGTCGAAGATGATATTTTACGAACTCTACAAGAATCTAAGGGGGATATATTAGAAGATGAAAGTGCCATAGAAGTTCTAGACTCCTCAAAAATATTAGCTATCGATATCATGAAGAAACAAGAAGCCAGTTTGGAAACGGAAATTATTATTGAAAAATTCAGACTTGGATACAGGCCAATAGCTTCGCATTCAGCAGTTCTGTATTATTGTGTAACTGAATTACCAAATGTAGATCCTATGTATCAATACTCACTCACTTGGTTTATAAATCTTTATATTATATCAATTGAAAATGCTAACAAATCTAAAGATTTAGATAAACGTTTGAAGTTTCTTAGAGAAACATTTACATATAATTTATACAGTAACGTGTGCAGATCTCTTTTTGATAAAGATAAATTAATGTTTTCATTCATAATGTGTTCAAAAATGATGTTGTCAACTAACGAAATGAGTCATGATGAATACATTTTTCTTATCACTGGCGGTATCGCTGTTGAAAATCCTTTGAAAAAACCATTTGATTGGTTACCTGACAAAGGTTGGGATGAGCTATGCAGAATAAATGATTTACCGTCCTATAAAGGAATGAAAGAAGATGTAATTGGAAATGTCAACAAATGGAAAGAAATATATGATGACATGGAACCTCATAAGAAAATGTTACCTGGAAAGTGGGAGGAGAAATTGACACCATTTCAAAAGTTATTAGTAATAAGAGTTCTACGGCCAGATAAATTGACTGTAGCAATTTCCGATTTTGTTGAAAATCAAATGGGTCAAAAATATATTACTCCACCTCCATTCGACATCGGGAAATCTTTTGGAGATTCAAATTGCTTAGCACCTCTTATTTTTATTTTATCACCTGGGTCAGATCCTATGGGTGCCCTTATTAAGTATTGCGAAAGAATGGGTTACGGAAATAGATTTAATTCTATATCTTTGGGTCAAGGTCAAGGGCCTATCGCTAGAGCTATGATAGAACGAGCTCAACTAGAAGGGGGTTGGGTTTGTTTACAAAATTGCCATTTAGCTGTTTCTTGGCTTCCGGTACTTGAAAAAATCGTAGAAGGATTTGATTTGACAAATACTGACCTCAGTTTTCGATTATGGTTAACCAGTTATCCATCTGATAAATTTCCCCAATCTGTATTACAAGTAAGTGTTAAAATGACAAATGAGCCACCGACGGGCTTACAACATAATCTCAATAGGTCTTATATATCCGAACCTGTAAAGGAACCCGAGTTTTATGAAGGCTGTCCGGGGAAAGACAAGGCATTTAGTAAACTTTTATATGGCATAAGTTTCTTTCACGCAGTTGTTCAAGAACGAAAAAAGTTTGGCCCTCTGGGTTGGAATATTCAATACGGTTTTAACGATTCTGATTTCCAAATATCTGTAATGCAGCTTCAAATGTTCCTAAATCAGTATGAAGAAATTCAATATGTCGCCATAAAATATTTGACTGGAGAATGTAACTATGGTGGAAGAGTCACAGATGACTGGGATCGGCGTCTGATTGTTACAATTTTGGACAACTATGTCAATGTCGGTGTGGTCGACGACCCAAATTACCTGTTTTGTGACTTGGGAACACAATATGGCTTACCACGGAGATGTGAGTATCAAGATTATCTAAAACATATTGAAACTGTACCCGTTAATCCTCCGCCTGAAGTATTTGGATTGCATATGAATGCTGGTATTACTCGAGATTATTCAATATCAATGCTCCTTACCTCGTCTTTAGTTCTTGTCGAGGGGGCTGGTAGTGGTGGCGAGGGTGGTAATACAGAAACCATTCTAGTCCATATGGCTTCAGAAATCTTGTCAAAGTTGCCAAAAGCATATGATGTTGAGACTTCACAAAAAAAATATCCAGTGGATTACAACGAGTCCATGAACACGGTACTAATTCAAGAAATGGAGAGATTTAATAAGTTGCTACATGAAATTAAGACCTCGCTGTTAGATTTACAAAAAGCTGTGAAAGGTCTTATTGTTATGTCCCCTGCGTTAGATTTGCAGTCAAATAACATGTTGCTCGGAAGAATACCAGACAATTGGCGCAAAGTTTCATATCCTAGTTTAAAACCCTTACCAAGTTATGTAACCGATTTCGTGGAACGTTTGGCGATGTTACAGGATTGGTACGAAAATGGAAAACCCTCTACATTTTGGCTTTCTGGTTTCTTCTTTACCCAAGCTTTTCTGACTGGATCCGTTCAAAATTATGCGAGGGCAAAAAAAATACCTATCGATTTGTTAATATTTGATTTTGAAGTTCGTAAAGTTGACTACGAAGATGTCCCACCGGAATGGGGTGTTTATGTGCATGGTCTTTTTATGGACGGTGGTCGCTGGGATCGCAAAGCATACGCCGTCGGTGAGCAATTCCCAAAGATATTAAATGATAACATGCCTGCTGTATGGTTGTATCCAAAGCTGAAGCCAGAATTCAAAGAAGGTGCTAGGTATAGGTGCCCACTCTACAAAACCTTGGAAAGGAAAGGTGTTTTAGCAACTACAGGCCATTCATCCAATTTTGTTCTTGCTTTTTATCTACCTTCCGACAAACCATCGGCACATTGGATAAAAAGAAGTGTTGCCTTATTACTACAACTAGATAACTAATAATACCTACTATTCAAAGATAGATTAATTTTAATTACCGATTTTAAATAGAAATATATTGTATTATAATAATGCTCGTTCGTTTTGACGATAAAGCTTAGCCGAATTCGCTCTCATAATTTTTAAATGACATGGATGAAAATGAAATTTCTGTAAATTGTATACTAGTAATAACGAAACGGTTGATTTTAGTTTCGTACATAGTAACAATCTTTTGTATATATTATGCTAGTAATTTTTGGTACTATCTGACTGAGAGAAAAATGAGGTTACTTACCTTTGGAGTTGCTTTGTTT
>DWPC01000105.1:0-13422 GCA_018251435.1 Oarisma aurantiaca
GTACGTTTCGAGTATGACAAAAACGTAAAGAGGACTTTCATTCTGGACACGACCTTCAAAATTAATACGACAAAAGAAGATAATGTATGGGACAAAGAGAAATACAAGCATCTAAGTTACACATATCAAGTACAACGTTTTTGTTTGTAACATAGAGGATTATTAGGAATGAATAATACCTATAGTGTCTGAGTGTCCTACGTTTCGATTAATATTTCGACCCGTGTAAGACAACGTAAAGGACTTTCATTAACACACGACCTTCAGTAATGAAGAATACGACAAAAGAAGAAGATAATATATTCGATGACACAAAGAAAAATAGAAAATTTAACACTACACATATCAAATACAGGGTATACTTTATTACTAGCTGACCCAGCGAACTACGTACTGCTATGTGGAACTTGAAATTTACTGAGCGAATGTCGAATATTCAAGTTTCTTATGGCTTATTATATTCGCGGTTTTAACCAATCAACAACAACTCACCATTCATTCATTTTTAAAAGTGTGCATGGGATTGTATAACATGAATGAAAACTATTTCATAACACACACAACAGTTGAAGTTAGTTACCGGAGTCGGTGAGATATCCATCGCTGTCGTCGGCGCCGACGAGGTCCGCCTGGCCGTCGTCCGCGGGCGTGTCGTAGTCGTCCAGGTTGATCTTCGGCAACGCCCGGCGCTGCCGCCTCGCCCTGCGCCTCGCTTTGCGGGCCCGCTTCATCTCCCGCTCCACCTGCGGATATCGATTTGGATGACGATTCTGATAATCGATTTTTTCAAGTCAGTAATGTTGTGAGAATTTTTTTTTTTACATTATCATCACTTTGCTAAGTCAAGCCAAATAGTTAACCTCGCCAGAATGTTTTTTCAACACGAAGCAGTACTTTTAAGGCGTTCAAATAAATACTCTTCTTAAAGGGAAAGACAATACTGTGTTGATGCATACCTCATCATCATCAGATTCGATGTCCTCGGGCTCGGAGTCCAAGGCTGGGTCCACGTCAGCGGTGGTCTTTTTGCTGATCAGCTTGGAATAGTCCACGTCTTTCCGGTACGGAAACGCTGCTTTCAATTTACGTACTAAATATCTAACCTGAGGATATAAAATGTCAAGTGTGTTAAGTTATATGAAGACATTCATAAAAGTCGAGTTTAACTGTACAAGATTTTTGTCTGTCTGTCTGTTGTAATGTTTTTGATATCCAACTATTAGTCTTTGGCAAACTATTTGCAGAAGTTTGCTGGGCCAGCTAATACATATGAATATATTAATATCTTCTTACATTAAGCTGAATTAAAATTAGTGCATTTATTTACCTCTTGCTGTCCCGTAACGAAAATAAGAATCCCTCCATCTGGGAGACGGGTGTGTATTTTGACTGTTTTCTTGTATGCCTCTTTCAAATAATTACTCGGTGTTTGCTTGTTGAAATGTATCGTCACTGGGAACTGCCTGCCTTCTACCTATATGTCCCGAAACAATTAACTAATGTCATAAAAAAACTCTTAAGGCACTTCTATTTTGTAACAAACTGTGATTAATCACTATGACTTTCAATTAATCAGGATAACTTTTGATCAAACACGAATTTAATAACAAGTTGTAGCCAGTATAATTACCTTAATCAAAGGTGGTGGTTCCTTAAACAGCCTTGTGTTCTCAGTAAAGTCTTCAACTCGCAATGTAGCTGACATTATGATAAGCCTCAGCGGACTGCCTCTCTTCCGTCTGAGAGGCACTATCCTGGACAGGAGTCCAAGAAGAATATCGGTGTATACACTTCTTTCGTGTGCTTCATCAATGATTACCACTGAGTACTTACTTAAGAGAAAATCAGATTGAATCTCTTTTAACAAAACACCTGTGAATCATACATGTTACTAAAATAATTTCAAAAGAACTAAGCTACTAATAAATTACTAATGTATCAATTAATATACAAAATACTAAACAAAGATATCTGTTTATTCTACCAGCAATTTTTTCAGTTGCAATGTTTCCAAGGAAGACTACTCACCGTCAGTCATGAATTTAATTTTCGTTTCCTTAGTAACATTGCCTTCAAATCTCATCAGGTATGACACCACCTTGTTGCTCAAGCCCAGCTCGTAAGCCACTCGCATCGACATGGCGACAGTCGCCACCCGCCGCGGCTCGGTCACGGCTATCATCTGACGTTCAGCATAGCCAGCCTCATACAAAAACTGGGGTACTTGTGTAGTTTTCCCACTCCCTGAAATGTCAGTAGGTTAGTTAGCTTTACCATCCATGACAATTAAAGTAACTATAAACGATTGTCAAATGTCTATTATTTCTCAATATTCTTACCAGTTTCACCAGCTATTATCAAAAATTCGTTCTCATTAATCAATTCCATGATCCTCTGCTCCTCTCCAAGTATCGGCAATTTCAATCTTGCTACCTGAATCTTAGGGTCCCTTTTTACTTCAACGTGATTTTTTGGGTGATCCAACAATGGCTTTTTTACTTCTTTCTCCTCTATGTTTATAGATTTCTGAATTCTGCTCTCATTTTTTTTCGTTGCTACTGCTTCAGGTGATTTACATTCATCAGGTTTTGATTCATTAATATCTGGAATATCTTGTATAATTTCAACATGGGGTTCATTACTGCCATTTTGTATTATTTCTGGTGTTTCTACTATTTCTGGTGTTTCATCATCAGATTCTGATTCATCCTCTGATGATTCCTCTAGACCTACTACATTTGGGTCATATTTCTTCTTTTTAACATTATCTGAATTTTCCATCCTTAAAAGGCGAAGCCGCTTTTTGGCCCCTATAGCAAGCAAATGTTATGGGTTCTTATACATAGAAAAGCAGACAAACAAATCAACTGCAGGTTTAGTTTTTTACCAATATTTTGTACATAAGAAATGCATAAAATTTTTAAGCTTAGAGCAGAAATCAAGGTACACATTTACACATCTTTCTTTCTGACTTTACAATTTACTTACCAGCAATGCTACTAAACTTCTTTTGTTCAGTATCTTCAACATTATGTGTGGCTGTTGTTACATTATATTCATTCAACTTTCTCAAGCCAATAGTTTGCATTGACGATATGGTTGTAAGTTGTTTTACCTCATCGGGAGTTGCTTGGACTTGTGAAAGAGATTCCAGGAGTGCTGCTCTCTGTAATTAGTGATCTGGATTTTAAGTCACTTGACTATTGATTAATAATTTTTATCAACTGTTACAAACAGTATCAACTTGCAAGTACTTATGCAATGACCATATGATAATCATAATTACAATAATTACAGCAAAGTGGTAAATAATACAAGCAGCAATGCAAAAATATAAAAGAACAGCTACTCACATTTTCTTTCTTTTTCTTTTTATCTACAATCTTTTCTAATCGTTTTCTATGTGCCTTTGAAAGAAACCTAGTCTTTTCTTTTTTCTCAGAAATAACTTTTGTCTGTCTCTTTTTTGAAGGCAGAGCGAGTAAGTTGCTTGCATCTGTGGAGCCATATTCATTAGATCCAAATTCTACCTTTATCTGCAAAGACCAAATTTTAAACTTTAGTACCCACTATCTTAAAAGCGAAACCAGTAGCATACAGTGGAGCAGCCCAGTGGAGCATTATGTAGGCCTCCTCTAAAGGAGAAACCTGTGCTTAGTCAGTAGTGTGTCTTCAATAGGTGGATGTCAACAGAAAAACAATGTGTACGACGATAATAGGGTGCCCGATCACTTAGGACAGATATGAACTTCTTATATTTTTAATAAGGTAAATCCTTATTTAACAAAAGTTGTTAAAGTCAAAATAATTGGAAAGTATTAAAGTATTCTACGAGAAATGTTAAATAAAGTAGTGTACATACCTCGCTTGTTTTCGAATTATCTATACTCGTTTTAACCACTTGGCGAGCCTTTGCGTTATATCTTTTTTTACCCATTTTTCTTATACCAACAGCATGTGGCTATAGCACGTTCTTAATATTATTTTTACAATATTTCATTAAGGGATTACAATGTGTTTTGTAAAATCTACAAGAAAATTCAAACGTGCTTTTGTTATGACATTTACGAATAATGACATTGACAATAACAGATAATGTCTAATCAGTTTACAGATAAGTAAGAAAAATAAATAACGTAAGCGTTAGATCGTCTTCAAACCATTTAAGGCTACCGGATAAATAATGGACTAAAACAACTTTAGTTTTCTAATGGCCGTGTTTACCACCGTATCCAAGATTTTTGTACACCTACCTAACTTACCTAACTTGGTTTAAAAGACTACATATTAATAATTTATAGACCGTGTATCCGTCCATTGAATAGGTGATTTAAAATCGACTTTCTTATTAGCTCTGTGGTGAAAAACATTCTCTGTTATCAAGCTGTCATCTTGTTAAAGTATATTTTGACAATTTTGATATTAATCAACAACATAGATATAGCTAGAGATCAACAATGGCTTTGATTTTGAAATATTGACAAATAATGACATTTCATTGGTGTAACAACATCGTTAATTCAATTACAATTTTTTATCCAAATTACACACTGAAGAGAATAATAAAATTATATTTAACATGTTTTCCGCGTTATAAATTATGTTACGCAGATGAAACTTCAATGTGAATGGTAAAGCTTCAAATTAAACCTGGACTACATCTCAACTCACAGCATGTTGCAGGAAATCTCACGAAGAGTAATTCATCTAACAAAATATGAGGACATTGATATAGTATGGCAAAACAATGTGCTTACTGTTCGATGCGACAGTGGTTTACATGTATTCGATTTTTCCTACAACTTAAAATGTTTAGACAAAAACATTGACTTTTTTGAGTCTAAGATATTAACATCAAGATCTAGTCCTGCAACTGAGTTCTTCCCGGCTAATGTTATTGAGCGTGGTATGAAGAACATGGAGGTATCTGAAATGATACTGGACCCATCTTTGTGGCCACATAACAAGCAACTGATGGAAGTCGCCATTGTTTCCGCATTTGAGTGGTCTCCAATTGATTTTATCCACAACAACGAAAGTGTGATAGCTACTGTGAATAGCGCTGGAAATATTGATTTATATTCTCTTCAAAGATACAAGTGGAATAGACTTGAAAATCTGTCATCAAAACTTAAATGTGAAATGGTTTCAAAAATTCCAAATTTAATTCCACCAATATCATATTATGACAAATTAAATTTCAAAGCAGCCAAGGAAGCAGCATATGCCGTTGAAACAAGTTCAATTTGTTGGTGTCCAGTGATAAATCAAGATAAATCATGTTACTTTGTAACAGCGCAAAAAAATGGATATATCTTATTTTGGTTGCTGAAGTATGGTGATAATTGTGTTGATGCAGAACTTATTCATCATACAAGTGAGAATAAGGATGAAGTTGTAACAATGAAATGGATTCCGACTTCTGGTAACAAGTTTATTCTTCTTATTTCCAATGTGCTAGGACAGATACTTGCTTACCAGTGTCAAATAGGGGTTACTAATATGGAAATTTTAAATATTGATACCTTATGGGGCTTCAAAGATAGAATGATTGCTCAGTACATAGAATATGAGTGTTTAAATGATTGTATTGTAATAGCTTGTAATAAACATCGACATTTACTGTCTTTTATAATTGACGGTTCATGCAAGGTGTTGCATCAGGATGTAAAAAATGTCAACGATCACAGAATAACATCAGTTATTAAAAACAATTCACAATTCTATATATCAACAGTAAATAGAGAAATGTATGAAGTAAAATTTGTCATTGATAATGAGTGTTTAAATATTCATTTAGAATTGATTGAGATTAAGGGTATACAATCAGTTTTTGAATTGTACAGCATTGCTTTTTCTACCAATCATGTATTTTTAGCATGTGCTTTAATGGATAGAACAATATTATGCAGAAAATTGCCATTCAATCTAGAAATAGTTGTGTATTCAAAGGATACTTTAAGCTTAGAAATTGATAAAATAATCAATAGTCCTTCAAAAACATTGACCAATATGTGGGATGTCATAGAAGGATTAAGGTGTAAAACTTTAAAGTTGAAAGTTATGCCTAAGTTAGATTATAATAAACTTTATTTGGATGCTCAAACAGACTGTTTTTATGGAAGAGTGTATTTAATTTTACTGATTTTGTACAAAAATTTGGAAATCATGGTCAAAAATAGCTTGCGAGGATTATTACCTGAAACATCTGTTGATGTGGTAAAAACTAATATTCTTGTATGCCATGCAGTAGAGCTTATAAAAAAATTATGTAAAGAAAATGACAATATGACAGGAAATGTAAATCAATTTGTTTCAGATTGTTTACATATGGCAGAGACATATTTGAAAGAATATTGTATTAAAAATAAAAAAAAATTAAATGAATTATTACCTCCTGATATTGTACAAAAATTACAGAGTATTAAAGGGCCTAATTACACATGTCAGTGGTGTGATAACAAATTAAAAGGATTTTCTTGTAAAGATGAGCATTTAAATCCATTTTGTTCAATAACTTTTACCATGATAGAATCCAATGATTATTTAATTTGCAGAGGATGCAGGGCCACTGCAAGGTCGGAAATATTCGTAGATAAGCCTAAATGTCTATTCTGTGACATTTATTTATGTAATTGTTACCTGTCGACGTAAATATAGTTGTTGCATAATAATTCAGAAGTTTCAATACCTACCTATGAGGATGTTTACGGAGTTAGCTGGCAAAAGAGATGATAAGTAGCATGATAATTTCAAGAGTTCTAAATTGTTGTATTATTAAGGCCATCATAAGGCAATTTAATTTTATTCTTCAAACAATAAATTATCAATCAATCAATAAAAGGATAACTTTTGGGTAAACATAAGTTTGGTAGGTTATTTCGTAAACTTCTTTCGTGTACTTTGGCTTAAGTCAAAAATATTTATATACGTAGGTGCAGTGAACACACTTATAAACGTCATATGCTTTTCGGAAAGGTGCTTGGTCCAGGAGAAGAAAAGCCGAAAGAAACTCCTCAGCACATTTATTAAATGTAATAAACCTATAATTATTTACAAAATTTATTTTCTAGCCCTTGCAGAACTGGTTGCCTATCTGGTTGCTTCCATGCATCCTTTACATTTAAATAAACATATTTCTATCATATACATAACTAGGTATAAACATATCATAATTATATTAAAATAAAAATAAAAGGACAGTTGCAAATTATTTTTAATATTTATTAAAAAAGTTTACATATTTGTAAGTTTAGTAGAGTTATTGTGAAATATTCACAAACTTTCATTTAAATAATTTTGTACTCTATAGGTACCTAATTAATAAGCAACGAATCCTGCATGTTTATGATGGTACCCACATTTCGTTTTTAGGTTGACATCCTCAGGAACACTAATTAATAACTTATGTAAGTACATCGTATACCTACTATACCATCGATATTGTGATATTTTTTATTAACGGTAGCGTAGATCTATGACCATTACCATACTATAAGTACCTAATTTATGGAAGTGGGTATTTATACGCTGTAGTACCGTTTCGCTGTAATGTCGTGTATGTTGCATGTGATGGTCTGAAAAAGAAAACATTAATGATAATGGCAGGAATTAACATCAGAATAATAAAAAAGCGTAAAACGGTATCACTTGTGTACTAACTCTTCACCAAACAACAAGAATAACGGGAGAGAATTTAATATCCTGTAGGTTGCCATAATATTAGGTACTACTTATAATTAAGGTCACGGGAAGCCGATAGCTGGGGGAAGCGATCTGGAGATCTTTGAAGGAGGCCTATGTTCAGCAGTGGGCGTCTCTCGGCTGATATTATTATGATGATGATGACATAATTAGAAGGTACATGAGCCGTGAGCGTAGTTCCTATGTACCTACGAGGCTAAGAGAAGTAGGTATGTATTTCCTTGGGGTTTCATTCTATACACTAGTAGGTAGGTACCTAAGTAGGTATATACCCTCAAGTAGGGACGTTCATCTATTTAAGTTTTATGAGTCAGGTAGGCATATCGATAAGCTTACACTATCATTAACTTACCTCTTCCATTTTGTCATCAGTAAATTCTTTTTTGACTGTGGTGACGATTTCGCCATCTACGCCGAATTTAAATAGCTGTGTGACTACGTTGCCTTCAATGGTGTATAGGTGCTTGACCTAAAAGAAATATTAATATAATAGGAAACAACTATGCCTACACTTTATAGTTATGTAACCTTTAACATACAGGGTAACATACACAGGTTGTTACCTCCGTATTCAATCGAAAGCGAACAAACATTTAGATACTTGGTATTTTGATGGAACAATATAATATAGGTAGGTACCTAATGTCCTGAGTCATCCTGTAATTTTGATTAGGTAATCCACATCATCTGCTGTCAACCGGACCTAATATTATCAACATAATAACTTAATACATCAACCTAATTGGTAGGTATTTTTTTTATTACTTACGTTCGTGGTCTTCATTACGCTTTCAAATTCTTCTCCAAGTTTGAATTCAGTCGACCTTTCGACGTCGTTGAGGTAAATTACATGTGTGTAGTTCTCTCCGTCTTTCAAGAACTTCTGATTGGGTTTGTAGTTAAGAAGAAAGGATTTCTTATCTTCTGGGAGACCTGTAAGATCAATGATGCCATAGAAGCAAAGTCAGAAAACCCCATGTGGCGTATACAATTTCTTTGTTAACATTATTAATTTGATATTACTACTTATTAAGCAATCAAATTGCAGTGCAGTAGGTAGGTAAGTAGGCAGGTACCTACTTATCAATTATCATTCCTATTGCACTTGCTACGAGGATTTATTATCTGTTAAGATTATGTAGGTACCTATGCGTGCAGAACTTGTTACATATCAACAGTAGGTACCTATTGTAGGTAGGTATATCTAATAGCTAGGCTAGTAGATAGTTATTTATGAATGAAGTAGGTATACCTACTAAGAATCGGTAAAAGATATCTACTAGTCACTTTCAAGATAAAGGTTCATTGAACTACTTACCGAATCCTTCAACAAACTCTTCATAATTTTCTTCCTTTTCGAGTTTGTAAACTTTACCATAGAAAGCCATATTTTCTTTTAGTAGTACGGAAGGTACCTACTAAAATCAATGCACACTGCGACACGACCAAACGTATTGGAAGTACCCCTTACACTTTCAGCATTATTTATTCGATGGCTAATCGTTTACTCATGATATGATAACACAGACAAATTCGATAATACGAAATGAAGTACAGCGAAGGGACGTAGACATTATTAACGTATTTTTACCTCCAGCACCAGGTAAAGTGTCTAAAATTAATTTTGCAGAGATTGAGGTAAATAAACATGTAAGATATTAGTTACATAGATGTTCATATTTTCTTAAGCTGCATTTGTTGCGTCAGTTTATTACTCTATATTTAATTATACATTATTTTCAGTAGAGCTGTAATGTAAGTTTGCCGTTGCAGATCTATGACTATTTAAATATGAATTGGACCATTTAGGTCTCAGTCATTTTATCATGAATAGGCAAAATGGGTAGGTAGGTACCTACTTAGATAGGTAGGTATTAAAAAAAAGCAACAGTTCTATTTCTAACGTTATTTTCAGATAGATCAGAAATAAGTAGGTAGGTAGGTAACTAGGTACATAAAGCATGGGTAGGTATTTTAAATTATCTTTATTTCGCGTGAATTTAATTCTTAATCTTCAGCGTGATATGTTACGTAAGCCTTTCCATCCCAGTTGCTATTAGTCACTTCCTGAAAAATACAATTAGTACATTTCAGTTAAAACTAACTCACTTTCTGTGTAGGTAATAAAGACACCTATTATATTCTTCAGAAGTGATGATTAATCAAATTGTACCTATCTAGGAACCTGATAACAAGGTATGATTAGACAAATTACAAACAGATAAGGTTTTTTAATCCTTATTAGATAGGTACCTGGTAACGTTATTAATGTATCATCATTAATAGGTAGGTATAGGTATCTGTAGGTACCTATTATTAAAGGGTATAAACTTATCTGTATAAGATGCTCCTACATGGCTGCCCAAGTAGGAGTGGAAAATACTATTTTGAAATAAATTATGTAGGTACTTAATAATATTTACCTCCACCATTTTCGTCGGCGAAAACTTCTTTTTGGACGTTATACTGAGCCCAGAATCGAATTTCATAACATGAGTTATATCGTTTTCATCCACAGTAAAAGTATTTTTTATCTGTAAATATTTATTGCCTGCTCATTATTTGCTACTTTTAAGTAGATAACTATTCGAATAGGTGATATGTTAGAGGTTAGATACCTACCTACTTTACTATTTAATCTTCTCAGAACCTTAAAGACATCCTCGTTATAGATGAGAAGGCAGACGATGAAATGAAAACAAACGTGACAACGTGCGCATAACAAATGAAGACGTAAAACGCGTCACGTTACCATACGACCTTAGATTGAAATATATGCATATGACGTTAACTTTATGAGTCTCGATGGTCACTATGCATCGTGTGATAGAATTATACTCGGATCGGTAGGGTGCTACAATATCTATAGTTGTTCCCTAAATTTAGTTAACTACTTTGACTTTAGTTTGATCGTTACCGAGAAGTCGCGGCCCTGATCTTCAACTGCTACTCCTGAAGTGAATGGTATTCGCTTGTCCCCTCTCGCCGTAACTAATGTGTAAATGTAGTTGTTGTCTGATTTCTCAATCTTCTGATCTGGCTTGAAGTTTGTGAAGAAGTCAAGGGCCTGAGAAGACAAACCTAGGGACGGGGAAGAAACATTTTATTTCACATTTAGTTTCAACGTGATAATCTAAGTACTTAGGTATTTATAGTATTCAAGGGCAATCCCTCCCTAATTTTCACAGCTTCTCTTTGTAAATACTTATTATCTAACAATCCGCAGCGATAAACCGTCGCTTAGCGTAAGCCTATATGCAATGCAACGGATATTTAAAAATTTAAATCATAAATCACTCAGCAACACACAATGACTACGTAAGTACCTACACCATAATAATAATATGCTTTATACCAAGGTATAGGTAGATTAAATAAGTATCTAATAAAAAATAAATTCAGCCTTTTATTATTCAGCTTAGCTATATAAGTACAAATATATTAAATTCGCTTGTGTCTTCGTTTTTCTTGACAATTAATACAAGAGAAAAAATGTCTTGAGTAATATTACTATTGAGTAATATTATAGTTTAAATAAGTATTAAGTACTTACCTAGGTACCTAAATACTTACGTATTTCCCATGCATGTCATGCAAAAAACACGATACAATAAGCGGATTTCACAACATTAGAACAGTAAAATTAAAACAGAATACACATGGTTGAAAAAGTACAGTAACAAAAAACGCATCGGTACTATCCCACTGCTGGTCTTGGGTGTCCTCTTACATTGTGAAGAGTTATAGTCCACGAAAGCCAAGTGCAGATTCATAGGTAGACTTTATATACTTACACCTTTGGGAACCTTACGGAAAACTCACAAACTCGAAGTGGAGGTTTCCTCACGAATTTTCTTTCACCGAAGCAAGTGATAATTAACTTTTTAATAGAAAAATAATAAGTTTTTATTGTTACCAAGTGAATTGACGAAAGCATCAAAATTTTCAGAGCTCTGGTACTTAAAAACTTTTCCAAAGAAGGACATTTTGCCGGCTTGTTCACAAGATTGCAACTCTTGAGAAAAGTGTTTCTTTGTAGTCTATATAATATTTGTAACTGACGCTGCTTGCAAAACTGAAGATTGGCCGAGTTAAGATAAGAGAAAATGATTTTGTACAGAAAAGTTCCGTATACCTACGTATTTGACCAAAGTTAAGCATAAGATAAGTAGGTATGTACAGTAGGTTATGGAATAACGAAACAAATTCAATCTCCGAAGGACCCACTAGTTGTAAGTGACTACCTATAATAAATCCACGGTAATCAGGGATACCAGAGGCATCACAAACGCGTTGATGCCAGATGAAGTAGGTATAATGACTCAAGTCCAGGTGGTACTTACCTAGCTAAACAATTTATTTCTTCATGGGAACAAACGGCTCACCTAATACTTAGACGTCAAAATTTACGAAGAGAACTGCATGACTTAAAATTATTTATCTTTCAATTAATACTTGCCTACAGTCTATCAGTGGCTAATATTTAGTATTTCCGTAGGTCATACCCAACATCTGGGTACTGTCAGTAAACTATAGGTAAACTATAGCTATTATGTATCGACTTGCTTACGATTCAAATACTTAATTCCAATAAGGGGGTGTTATTCGTAGTATTGCTAGCTAGCTATCCTACCGCATCGTAATACCTACTTATCTACTTTTGAAATTTCATATTAATCTAGAACTTTTTCATTTCATGCGAATATTTGTAAGTTTTGTTTGTTTGTTACTTTATCACGCAAAAACTGCAAAGCCACACGTAGAGGGCAACCTGAATAAACACATAGGATAGTTTATATTCCGGAAATCCCGCGGTATCGGTATTTAAGCGGGAAAATCTACGCGTATGGTTATAGCTTCAGTCGTTGGAGCCTCTTTCTGTTTTTTAATGCATAACGGTGTTCGCGGGATCTACTAGTAGGTAAGTATTCCATATAATTATCTATATTTTGTTTACACAAACAATAACACACCGGTTCGACTGAACCCTAAGCAAAACAATTGAATTGAAGTTATCTTTTAGTTATCCATTTACAACTGACATTCGTATGTCCTTCATGCATTCAAATGTTAAATCGTCATGCATCACATCTGATAGGTATGATTAACCTGCTGAACTACATATGTAGTTTCATAGCGGTTATCCTTACCCAATTTCAATAAATCAAAGCACAATAGATAGGTACGGTCTACATCTCACTCAAATATCGTAGTACCTAAGTAACTTTTGTTATACCTAACATAAAAAGTTATCTGGGATACCAAAAACATTTTGTAAAAAAATAGCCAAGTCTCGATAGAGCTGCTTGTTTATTTCTTAAAAGTGCTGAAATCCCTAGATCAAGTTGAGCCAAGTCTAAGGTTCTCAAATAGGAGATGATTAGGATTAAGCACAGACCACGAATTTGTACTGTTATATTAAGCATGGGTGTTATAATAATAATTGTGAGGACTCGGTTTTACATTTACGTATAAAAATAATACTTTTAGATTTCATCGTCTCTTATTTCCTAAATAAATACGTACCTAACTACTTAATATGTGTTTTGTTTATAGTTTTCCTTGTTTTAGCTATGCCAATAATAGCAGACGGAATAAATTAATCCTTGTTGTTATAATCATACTAATATTATAAATGTGAGTGTTTGTTTGTTTGTTTGTTACTCTTTCACGTCGCAACATAGCTATAATATGATATGGTTAATGTGTGAAGAGATA
>DWPC01000106.1:0-13415 GCA_018251435.1 Oarisma aurantiaca
TTTGAATAGGCTCCGAAACTACTGAACCGATTTGAAAAATTCTTTCACCGTTGGAAAGCTATACTATCCGCGGGTGAGGCTATATTTTATTACTAGCTGACCAGGCGAACTTCGTACTACTATATGAAATTTGAAACTTACTGAGCGAATTTTGAATATTCAAGTTTCTTATGGCGGTACGAAGTTCACTTGGTCAGCTACTTGGCGATAATGCGAAAACTCTCGTCAAATTTCGCTCAAAAATGAACAAAGCTATGAGGTATTCATAATCATCAATCAATCATGATAATTGTAGTAAATTGTCCGGTATAAGAATGTTCCATTTGCCTTGTAAATTATTTGCTTACATGACGAGGAAAGAACCATTGGAAAGGAGGTTGAGTGTATGTATATGTATGTCCCCTCGCACTCGCAGGTGAGATCTCCAACATCGTGATAACGGACGAGGTGGGCGCGCGGGTGGCGGCGGCGGCGGCGGGCGCGCGGCGGGCGCGGGCGCTGGCGGCGCGCGGGGAGCTGCGGGGGGCGCAGCGCGAGGCGGCCGAAGCCCTGCGCCACGCCGAGGACGCCTTCCTCGACCCCAGTCTGCTCGCGCTGCTCTACTTCCCCGACGATCAGAAGTGAGTACTTTTTTGATAAACTATTATCTATGGATGTGAAATTTCGTGTTCTCTGATTTTGGTCGTGTGAACAGAATAAATAAACCGTTTCTATACACCTACTACCGATTACACCTACTACGTATGTAGACGTATAATCTCACATTGGCTAAGTTGGAATTGACCTTTTTATTTTAAACGCACATTTATCAAAGTAAGAGATGTGATAATTGACTTCTACGTTAAACAATTGAGGTAACTAACTGCTCTTGTGAAACAACAGATATTTATTTTGATTAGTTTAATAACGTAACTTGTGTTTGTGTGTTTGTGTGTGTGTGTAGATACGCGATCTACATCCCGCTGTTCCTGCCCATCATGGTGCCGGTGCTGCTGTCGCTCCGGACCCTGCTGGCGTGGCTCCGGGGGAAGCCGCTGCACGCTGACCGCAAGGAGAAGGTGGAATAGACTGCCCTATACTTAAATTAAATACATTTCGGTTAACATAGCTCTTGTTTTATTGTTGTCTTAACCGGTTCCTTGCCTGATGCCCGTGGGCTATGAACATTTGCAATGCGATGGACTGTGAGCTAAATTCTGACTTTTTCCATGGAAATAGAAATAAATACAGACACACAAAAACACCCCATTGCATAGCTGTACCTCTTGGCTCACCCGGGAATCAAACTTACTGCACATACGACTGAATGTAAACTCGAGATGCCCAAAAAGGAACAATGAAACCCTTGTAGCGCTTCACCAATACATATATATTTATTTAATATAATACTGAGGTACATTTGTCACAATCAAAAATCACTTATAAATAAATAACTTGCCATCTATCTTACCATACGAACGGGTTAAGATTTCTCTTACTGTAATAAATAGTATTTTAACTTGAGCCAATTCTTGGTTCCGTAGGTTGTTTAAAAACCGCTTTAGAGATTTTTTTTGGTTTATATAGATCTTAATTTTGAATTTGTATTTAAGTAATACGAAACTATAAGTTATCGTAACTTATTTCTTTTCTACCTAAAACCTTAATAAAAATTCTTAACTCATTCGTACAGCGCGATACTGGGTATCCAAACGCATGGTAAATTAACTTAAGTTGGATCGATTCCTATCGGAAACTTTAGCAGCTTTGGAAGCTACGTGTCTGCAATCAATTTCACAGAATTCAGCTGCAACAATTTCAATTCTTCAAACTTTATTAATGTTTTACTAAAAACTTTAACAGATAGTGCACTCTACATTTCGAGTAACTTTGTGCAGAATTACAATGTGTGAATATTAATAATAAACCTTAGAGTTAATTAGGAATTTTACATACTTTATTAATATTTTGTTTTGTTGTTCATTATACTCTGAGAACTATGTTGATATGTACATACATTTTTCAGTCTCGCTCGATGTATGGGTTATTTCAATTATTTATATTTGTTTCTTAAACATATTATTAATATTATTATACATTAACCTTTGCATCTTTACTCAAATTGAGATGAGAATGTCTAAAAAATTTTGGTATATAACAGAAACAATTTGAATGATTATCGTGAGTCACGGGAAATTAATTTAAATCGTCCTAAAAGGTGGTTTTCTTTTCTGTACTAAGTTGGAAAGTAAGTAGGTATATTATGTGGGTGCTATGGTGTAAAACAGGCGACCAAAGACCATTGTAAAATTCTGAGCAAAAACAGTCATACTTAATTCTTTATCAATACTTTAACTTTACTTTTTGTGTAAAAGATAATCAAGAAGATCGCTAATGAGATGAGACATCTATTATAGTTAATTTCGCTTAAAGAAACATTCAATAGGTATATTAAGCATTTTAGCATTCAAATTATAATCGTTTTAAAATGTTCCCAAGATTAGTTACGATTTTACAAAAGTCCCACGGTTATCTCATGCAATCGTTTTTTTAACAAGCAAAATATAATATCTAAGAAATTAGTAAAAATTATAGGTACATAGTCTGGGTCACGGTAACAGCAGACCACAATTAAAGATTCATGTCAATATTAGGACTCGATCCAGTCGGTTTCCGTCAAAATAGCCACGTTCTCGCCCTTGCCCGGGAGGTACTCGAACTCCCACAAGGAATTGCCGAGAACTAAAGTTTCCCCCTCATTGATCTCCAAAGTGAGAACGTAACAAATGTCCTCACAAGGAGACCGCGGTTTGAGCTGAACGTACGTCTTCCCCTTCAACTGAGACATTATAATCAGACCTACATCCAGTTCTAGATGCTTAAATCGATGCGTGTCGTAATCTTTGGACAGCAGAAGCCAGTTGAAATGAGAGGGAGGAATATGCGAGGACAGGAAGTAAGGTCTCGGAGCGAGGACGCGAAAGGACTTGACGGCTCTCAGATCGCAGTTCTGGAAATGAACGAACCAACTCGGGATGTTGCTGTCCGTGATGCGGGAGGCTACTTCCTCCAGGTCCATGGGCTGCTTGCCGATGCGGATGTTGGTCAGGAGCCTGCAAGGTACGGAGTCGCGGAGACGGTCTTCGTCGTTGATGAGGCTGGTCAGATTTAGCTCCGACCAGTCGTAGTACGCGTCTAAAACTATGACCGGAGCTCCGCGCATGAGATGATGCTCAAATACCTCGTTGTAACTGGTGTCGGATATACGAGCGACGGACCCTGAAAGACATTCATGACAAACCGTTACCCCTTGCTGTCACCCCGTTAGATACTCTTGTATATTTTTGTAATATAATTTAGTAAAATAGAGTAAATTTAATTATAATGAAACAGCGCAATAGCGCGTATTACGAAATACGCTTTATCTTAACGAGTAACGCATCATTTGGTATTGCTTTGTATTGGTTTGGTATTATTAACGATCAGGTAGTAATGTAGGTACCTAACACGCAATTATTACGCACTTCATCTATTTTAACAGAGTACGGTACTAAAAGTTTACCTCTAAGATAAACTTTCAAATACATTTTAGCTTTCTGTTATTGACATTGTTATCATACTAAAAACATTATTAAGTTAGCTTTACTATAAGTTACATTGGTAATCGTAACAGCAAACAGTAAAGTTTAATGAAGTGAACCTGGTCTACGCGTTGTCATGCGCACAACGATAGGGCAAGAACAACACCCATTTCCCGCACTGACAGCATTTTTATTAATGAGGTATGCGCTAATGTTATCAAAAATGGTAAATACTTACTTATAGCTTCACAAGCTATGCAGTCAGCAGGTGATACAGAGTCAGATTCGGTCACATAGCTCTGAGAACGCTCTATCAAGCATTTATTGTAGTACAATGGAGTCCAGTCCCATATTGGCAGAATTTTTATTAGCGCAATTCTGGTAATAGCAGTTGCGTGCCATTGAAATGTATCGGTTTGGCTCACCGTGTACCCAATGGCCAGAACCATGACGATCGTTAAAAATATCCTTGTCCATCTCTTCACAGAAGCCTTCCGCACTGCATTTGTCAACGGCCGACAAATTATATCCATTTCTTCATCACTCATTCCTGCTTCTTTACAATATTCGTAAAACGAACGCACTTCTGAGTTAATTAGCTCAAATTTTTCACGCTGAGACATTGTTGTCGCGTTTTTAGCACTCATTTTTGCGTGACCCACAAAAATTCACACTACATCGATCAATAACAAACGCAAGATAGGAATGGATACTTGGGGTAGTAACCTGCCACGCGTGCGTTCTCTTTATTGAAATTGGCGCGCACGCCTGGATACCGCCTTGAACCATAGACTGTTTATACTTTATAGACCCGTGAACATTGCAGTCATTTATTTAATAATTTATTTTCACGAAAAAAATATTTTAATAATGATACGTTTTGCTTTTTATGCAATCTAAACTTATAGTCAGATAAATTGACAAGATAATAATATTAATATGTATCATTCTAAAAGGAATAAATGGCTGTTTGTTACATTATTCACGCTATCATAATATCAACAATATTAAGATTAAACTATTCAATTTAAATATCCACAACTCATATTTTAATCAGATTTAATCATCTTATTCCGGTGATTTAGAGGATAAATTAATAATAAAATAGAAGTCAGTATGTATGTATATCTGTGATTTTATTTTAGCACTATTTCAATAGCAACACCATAAGTCAATATGGCGGAAATAAGTAATTTCCGCCATATTGAAAGTTCTCAAGTGGCAGTGGTCAAAAGCTGACTTTATTAATTTTTTGGTATTCATTAAGAAGTAATAATATTTATTGATGTAGACCAAAAAATAGATTATATATTTATAGTTTTGAGTGCTGTGAGTGTTTGTTAATTAAGTGTTGTTTTTTGTAATTTGCAATTCTTTTGATGAATACGTCACAGCGCCATGTTGTATTCCTGCGCTGATTGCAGGCACGAGAAATCTGCCAACCCGTTTATTTTTTGGGACTAGTTCCCGAGAAATTCGAACTGCGATTTTGTACTCAAATATATTTTAGTTTATATTTGTTGGCAAATGTTATAGAACTTTAGTGAAATCGATGCATACCTGTGATCGTTTTTTGAGTGGTAGCTCCTAATTTCAACTGCAGTTTAGTGCATCCGCGAAAGTCGAAAGGACTGTGTTGTAAAAGAAAGAAGTGATAAATTGCCAAAATTCCGGTCCCTACGCGTAGACGCGAAGGTGCCTACCCGCCGGGGCAGTCGGGCGACGGAGATATGAACAACAAACGCAAAAATCGCCAAGGGCCGCCGAGGTAATTCAACTTTTCTATTCATTAACTTTCAGCATTGGGTTGACATGTCTTTGTTATTGGGGCCGTCGCCCCTCGTGTTGCGAATTTTTGTGGTGCGTGTTGTCAATATGACAGATTTTCTTGGGTAAGCGTGGTTATAACAATGGCAGTGTAAACAAAACGTTATATTGAATAGATGAGAGCGGCGCTAGGTACGCAGCGACGGACCGTGCGTACGATTTAATCTAGATGTTTGGCCTACTTTTGCCGTGTACGGAGTGATTAATATAGCCGCCTGCAATCAGCTGATGCCCAGTACTCATGCATAAGCTACTCGCTGCACTTTTAACCAAAATCGCAGGTCAAAGCTAATGGCCTAGTGTCGATTCAGATTTAGTTCTATCCTCTGAAGTGTCAATTCATCATATTTGAAGATCACCAATTAGTAAAATGTATGTAATATTTTCTTATCTCTAGTTAGGCATGCTTATTACAATACAGCACCATATTACTATTTCCCATTGCATGGCTTGTAAAATTATTCATTAGCAGTGCAGCATTAATATTATTAAATTAAAATCCATTTCATTGTTTTGTATACCTATTACAATTCGCTTGCGGCTCTGCCCATTTTCTAGTATTCAACAATTAAAAAGTTTTGTAACAAAATAATATAAAGGCATCATCTAGAAAAATCATCATGGATATTGCATCATAATTGTGATGTGTTGTATATTTGGTATTTTGTTTGGTTTTGCCCACAGTGAAATTTATTATCATGGGTAGAAGAGGTTATATAAAATCTATTTCATTCTCTATATCAGTATTGTTTAAGCAGTCTCGTAGACAACTCTTATTAACCAAAATTTTTCTTGGTATTGTCATTATGTTACTGAGTAAATATACTTTAAGTTCGGCACATTTCCACAAGTCATTTAATCAAATTTTTCTGGCTATCATTTACATAATAATTATGTGACATTATAAAATGTTCAATTGTTCAGCGTAGGATAATATTAAGTATGTCAGTCATTTAAACATTATTCAGTTATGATTTAACATGATATAAATTATTTATACAATTCGAAAGTATACAAAAATGTATTTCCTTAATGTGGGTTTTCCTGTATGAGCTACTTACATAATTGAATCTTTTTATAATAAAATAATCATTATAATTCATTTGATATTTGAAAAACGCAATATTCATAATTTTGGACCTTGTTTTTCTATATTGTGGGAGCCATGGACAACATACATGCAAACCAAGAAAGTAAAATCTTTGTTTGGATTCCTGCATTACTAGGAATTAAATATACCTAGTACAAAGAGCCTTGCCTTGGCAATCCAGGATGTGTCTTCAAAATGTTTATCTAATAAATGCCCTTGCTTTGGTAACCAGAATAAATTATAATAGTACCTTGGTAAGTGCACTATACAACCTAAAGTATATATTAATTTAAAATATAGTATTATTGTGAATAAAAGTGTTTTGTAACTTTTTGAGTTAATATGCTTATCTCAGACTATACATATGTTTACAGAAATATTTTTTTATTGTTGTTGAAGTCTTTCTTAACTCATAACCTATTCTACAATATACATTCTAATAGAGTAGATGCCCTCTGAATTATAATTTATTCTATACAATGTGTGCTGATACAATTGTTTCATAAGCATACAATCCAATGGGAATTCATTACTGAACTGTTCTTATTATTATGTTTAGAAACAGATTGGCTTCCCTGAGGGAGGTATTTAGAAATAACAGACAGTTCAATTGTAATGTCCGTTGTGTCCCTTTGATGGCATGGCAAGTCAAACAAGTGTGTAGCGATTGGTTGTTTTGTTTATATGAGACTATATAACAAGGACCAACATTTAAGTAAAAGGAGAACCATTCAAATCTGTCTTCCCAGTAAAAGGTAATGTGGAGGTTAAAATTGTGATTATTCGTTCCCTTTATGCCAATTGTTAAGAGGGAATCAGCCATCTCACTGTGTTCAGAACTTTTTGTATTCCATTTGAAGGCTTAGGACCCAATATTTCCTTGTTTTTTTTTTTTTGCTCTTAACCAGTACCAGAGATAAGGGGCTTCAAATAAACATATTCTTTAAATTTATCATATTAGTGAGGATTAAACAGTCACAAATAATTTTCCAATCCAATTTTTCATCGGACATTATATATTGCTTTCAAATTGGCTTACTAGCCTACATTACAGCATTATACATGTAAATTTGAGGCATGCATTAAAGATGGTGAATACATTAATGTAAATATCTTGTAATAGAGATAGTTATATGTCCGTTTAATTGGGACAAATTTGACAATGTGAATAATTGGCCTGTTCAAAATTTTTGTATAGCATTTCTATTAATTTCATTAATTACATATTTGAGTTATCTTTGCTACCAACAATAAAATTACCGTGTTAGTAGTGAAAATACTGATAATTATGAAATCATAGTGAAAAATTTGTAATGATGGAATTAATAAAGAAAATTAGCAAACAGGAGACAATCACTTCGGCCTACATCACCTTAAAGCGCGAACAATAACGAGCGAATCTATGTTAAATGTCGCATTTTGGGCTTTACATACATTAGTGACATTATAATTAAGGAAGATTTATACTGTCGCTTACATTAGGGCCGTATTTAAATACTAGCGTGACGTACGAATCTACAAAAAACGTTAATGCTATGGCAATAATCGAGGGACGCTGCTATTTGTGTCTCAAGCGGATCCATTAGACGTTACTAACACACCAGTAATCCACCCTCGATATAATTGAGAGAAACAAACCTCATTCTAACAATACAGTGGCCCGTGCACGAGTTATTGCGAAAAGTATTCGTAGCGTTGAAATGTCAAAATGTATGGACATTTTAGTACCGCTTACGCACGATAGGGGCGCTTTAGAAAAAATCCATATTATTTGACATTTCAACGATACGAATATTTTTAAGCAAAAACGCGTGATACGGCTACTCAAACTCAAAAACTTTCAGACTTACAAGTTCACACTTCGTCACTTTCAAGTACCTACTTAAGTTAATGTTGTATCAAGCTATCCAAGATACTGCATAGAAAAGTTATTCTTATGATAAAATTCAAAGTAATATTTTATAAAAACCATAGTTGATCTATTTTGTAGCCGTATAAGTAAGGATATATTGTACCTATGCAAGGATAAGGTAAAAAAAGGTAGGAATGTTAGCATTACTGTTTGGGAAGAATAAAAACAAAATATTATGTGCAAGATATGATTATTACTATGGACTTTTATTTGTGTAATTACAATAAATTCTACTTAATAAGTTTATGTTAGTGCAGTTTGAATTGCAAGTTTCCTAACAGGTAACTTAGGCAGTGGCAAAACTTATAATTTGACAATTGACGCAACTGAACAATGAACATATTTTACTGAATATTTTATAATATGTATAATATATTCGTGTTACACATTATGTATAACATATATTATAATAACATTACTGTGGTTATACCAACAACCATTGACTCCTAATAAAATTAAACATACAAGTGTATGTATGTATACGATACCTAGAATGATATGTCAGTAATTAGTTAATTACCCTTGAATGATACATTTGTATTTGATACAGAAAGTAAGCATTAATGAACCGTTGTAAATTATTACAAGTCAGTATTGTTAAAATTTTAAACAGCACGATTCACTATAGGAACGCGATTCATAGGTTTATTTCAGTTGTTCAAAACCGATTTCAAAAAGAAGAAGTTTTGTTTTGCACTGCTGTGTCTTAATTACCAATGTTAAAGCACATGCATAGATGGTTGTTAATAACTTGTTATAACTAACATAACTTTGTTGCACACCACTCGTAACTGATTGCATCTTACCACAACCACCACTCTTACGACATTGATCGTTGCTATGGAATATATTATTGTCAGAGAGACTTCTTATTGTGTGGGTACCAACTACGCCCGCAACTTGAGTTTACGTCAATACGTCAAGACGTTAAGACGCGTTGTCGTACGGTTGTCAGTTATTTACCTGGTACCTACCCACTATGGTCCAAAAAAAGTGTTTGACATGTAATAAAAATATAACCAAAAAAATTCCTGGACTTGAGTGTAGTAGATGTGATAAAATAGTTCATGCAGATCCTACTTGTTCAAAACTCACGAACAAACAACTCAACACGATTCGGAACTCCCCCGGCATAGAATGGAGCTGCGAAGCATGTAAAAAAAATGCTACCCGCAGGTCAACTTTTTTCATCCCTGAGGATGACGGGGCGGACGAAGAATCTGACGCTGAACACCATGGAAATCTACAAACCATTGATGCACGCAAACTGGTACAAGACATCAGTCGGGAGCTGAAAAAAACCTTTAGGGAAGAAATTGCAAATCTGGAAGCGTCGCTGGAGTTTTTAGGTGATCAAATCAGCGGCATGGAACAGTCCATAAAACAACAAGACAGTGCTATACGAAGCCTGGAACACAAAAATGAAGACCTACGTAATAAAAATAAAAATCTAGAGCTGCGTGTGAGTGTCCTAGAACAGGATTTAAAAAATTTTGAACAACAATCGCTATTAATGTCAGTCGAAATTGCCGGCTTACCTGAAGTTCCCCCGAAAGAAGTGGAAAAAGTGGTGAAGAATATAGCTTACGAATTAAATATGGATGATAAGGAGATACAATCATCCCAGATACTACCTGGCTCAAAAGATAAGCCTGGCCCCATTATTGTAAACATGAAGTCCAAAATAGCCTGTAAAAAATGGATTGACGCTGGGAAGGAGAAATGTCTCACTGTTGGAATCCTACTGCCTGACGCCAATAAGGAGAAAGCTGAAAATCGAGTATATATTAGACAAGCGTTAACCAAATATGTGAAAGCACTTCTGTATAATGCTAAGATAAAATTACGCAACTCTTTTCAGTTTATATGGTGTAAAGACGGTAAGGTGTGTGTGAGAAAAACTAATAATAGCAAAATTCATTATATTAGATCCGAACAAGACATCAAGCAACTCGTAGGAAACTGAATAAACTTATTTAGGCCATTTTTACCTTATTTATAGTAGCGTTAATTTGTAATAGATATCAGATCAATAATTAAAAATATATAATTATACATGGATGAACAAATTCAAGAAATATTCAAATGTAACTCCATGAATAGTTTTTTCAAAAAGTTGCCAACTGGAAGTCGTCTAGCCTTATCATGTTTGCATATTAATATTAGATCGATTATAAAAAATTTCGCAAAGTTACTTCAACTTATACATTGCTGCTCATTCCCACTAGATATAATTATTCTCACAGAAGTGGGTATATCGAACCACCTCGATCACCTTTATAATATATCAGGTTATAACATGTATTCACAGCTTCGAAATAATAAACGAGGTGGTGGTATTATTTTGTACGTCAGAAATCATATTAAATTCACGGTATGTCACTTACATTCAAAAACATTTGAAAGTCTAAGCGGTACTATTAAAATCAACTCATGCCAAGATGTAACTATATGTGCTGTTTATAGGCCCCCATCAACAAATAAATACATGTTCGTAAAGGAACTTGGTAGCTACATCGCAAAACTAGGTTTAAAACAAAATTTCATTCTCATCGGCGATACGAACATTGATTTAAAATCCTTCTCATACCACAAAGACTTATATCTAGGAACACTTAGCGAGCACGGACTAATGTGTGGAATAACGGATTACACGAGAATAGAAACTAAATTAAATGCAGTAACAAAATCTTGCATTGATCACATTTTTGCGCGCCTTCCCACATTACATCCGTATTCGGCGGTGTTAGACGTTGTACTGGCCGATCATCGAGCCCTTATCTTTGGCTGCATCAGTGATGAGGCGCCCGAGCGCATACAGGATGTTGTTAAACCAGTTATTAACTATGATATACTTTATAAAGAATTAAAAAAAGTTCAATGGGGCTTAACAAAGAAAATGGAATGTCCACGTCAAATTTATAATTTTATTTGTACCTCACTTAGAAACGCAAACAAAACTGCTATCAGTCATAAAACAATTAAGACAGGTCAATGTAGAACATTTAAACTCCCCTGGATTGATAAAAACATTGATAAGTTGTGTAAAAAACGCGATCATTTATTTAGATGTTGGAAAAATAATACAAAAGATCTAAAAACACGACTAGAGTATAATAAAACCAGAAATAAAGTCCATAGAATTTTGGAAGAAAGAAGAAACACATACTACATAAAGAAAATAAATCGCAATTTTAATAATACAAAAAAAGTCTATGGTATAGTTAATCATTTGCTAGGAAGAAAAAAACTATCTATTGATGAGGCGATTCTAAAAGCATTCAATGAACAAAAACTTGCAACGGAAGACATTGCAGAAAATTTTGCAAAAGAATTTAGTCAATCAGTTAAAAATATCATGCCCAAGTGCAAGCTTAAACTATTAAATCCTATCAGCTACAATAAATATACACACTCGAGTATTCTTTTTCGAAAAGTATCAAGTGATGAAGTATATAAAATAATTAATAAATTAAATGTCAATAAAGCACCGGGTTTTGATAATATTAAGGTATCTGATTTGAAAATAATAAGTAGGGACGTCTCGGAAGCCATTGCAAATTTAATTAATCAGAGCGTTAAATCGGGTTTATACCCTGATGATCTGAAGATTGGGTGCATTAGACCAGTCTATAAAAAGGGAACAAGAAACAATTACTCCAATTATCGCCCTATAACCTTACTTTCCTCCATCGATAAGATTGTAGAAAAGTGTATTTGTGACCAAATCCAGAAATTCTATAGTAAACACGAAGTAATATATCAGAATCAATTTGGTTTCCAACCTGGAAAAGGCACTACACAACTTTTGTCAAAATTTACTGATGAAGTCAACGATCACCTACACAATAAAAAACAAGTATTAGCCTTATTCATTGACTTCTCGCGTGCGTTTGATACACTGGAACATACACAACTGGTACAAAAGCTGAATAACTGTGGCGTACGTGGCCCACTGGCTAAATGGTGTAAAGATTATCTCACAAACCGAACTTATACTGTTAAAATCAACAATGCATATAGTAGTCGTATACCAAGTACAGAGGGTACTGCCCAGGGATCAGTTTTGGGTCCGCTCCATTTCCTCTCGTACGTTAATGACATGAACAATTGTTTAAAGTTCTGCTCTTGCTACCAATTTGCAGATGACACATGTCTGATTTCGGCCGATGAAGATCCACAAATAGCCTTAAACCGTATGAAAAATGATCTTAACACCCTAAATAAATGGTGTCACGACGCTGGGCTAGTCCTAAATCATACTAAAACTAAGCTGCTACTTATTAAATCACCTCACTTACCAGATTTGCCGCTTAACAAGTTAGCAGCACACGACCATAACTGCATACATGCCACGTTTAACACCGGGTGTCAGTGCCCCGAAATCGAACGCGTAGATACCCACACTTATTTAGGATTAATTATAGACAAAAAATTCAACTGGAGTAGCCATATTGAAAAAGTGTGTACAAAACTCAGACAATTCTTGGCTAATATGACTATTCTAAAAAATAGAATTCCATACAAAGTTAAAATGATGCTTTACAATTCGCTGGCCGAATCATACATCCAATATGGCTTAAGTAGTTATGGGCGTACATACGACTCATTTCTTAAAGATATACATATGCAACCTTCAAAAAAGAATTTTAAAAACCATTAATAATAGGCAACAACTTTTAAATAATGATCAGGAACTATTCCAGCGTAGTAACGTATTACCAGTATACACTCAATTCAAATATCAAATACTAAAAGAAAACTTCTTCAACAATGCGTATTGGGAATTTATAAAACATCCTGTATGCACGCGGGCCGTCGCTCGCCGGCAGCTATGCACACCGCGTGCGTACAATAGATACGGCCAGCGAACGCTAAGTTACCTGGTCCCTCGAATTATTAACTCATTGCCTACTGATTTACGAGATCAAATTAAGCCAAACAATATAAAAAATAAATTAAAAACATACTTATTAAATAATTGTACGTAATAACCTTAATCAATTTGAAAAACTATCATTTTAGA